>OZ008371.1:213676819-213942715 GCA_963931995.1 Phaonia tiefii
TTTGTCTTCATATGTTGAAATTAAATCCTTTAAGCCAGCAGCTCGAGCATATATCAATAATTTATGTGCTGGAAATATTTCACCATCCACATGAAACACAATATCGTGTACTGCATCATTTTCACTAGCGTCGTGGTAGAGTTTCTTAAATGTGTACTCCTCAGGATTTAATGCAGGCAGTTTAAAATATTTCATAAATGATTCCTGCAGAACCGCAAATGAGGCAAAATCATCATCACAGAATATGTCCACAGCTCGATCAATTTGAATAATTTGTTGCAAATCGATGAGTATCATAAAATCTTTGGACATTTCCGAGGAGCGGTAGTCACTGCGACTCCAAATATTACCCAAATCTTTGGATTGTCCAGAACTCTCCCTACTGTTGTAAAAAGAAGGCAGTGTGACTTGTTGACATTTACCTTTGTAAACATCACCTTGTGATAGAATTAACACATGATTTGATTTATACAAAATTTTGTCAATCTGCTTCAGTCGAATATTAGAAAAGGAACATCTAAACAAAAGGAAAACAAAAGAAGGTTATGCAATGTTTTTCCTGATCGTGATATCTTCTACTATAGCGTCAAAATAAATTAAATAACAACTTGTAGTAAGAATGGAAACCATGACTTTATTAAAAAACACTTCCTAATTAAAAATGTTTTGGTGCTACTTCTTTTTCTGTTTGATGCTTTGGTACCACTTGATGTGTTATACCTTAACGCAATTAATTGAAGCTCCTGGTGGAAGAAGGTGTTAACTCACTTTTTTCGAAAACAATATTTTCCTTCTTTTAATGTTTGCATGGTATCGGTGGTGCAATGGTTAGTGTGCGCGGCTCTTGTACATGAGATCCTGGGTTCGAACCCTGCTCTGACCACCTTCAAATTTTCTTTCGGCGGCGGCCACCTCGCATAGTGACGGCGACACTATCGAGTATCTAGCCATGAAAAAGCTTCTCAAATTACCGTTCGGAATCGGTGTAAAACTGTAGGTCCCAACCAGAGAGTGAAAACTGGAAAGCGCACAGCTCAGTGATTGTGAGAAGTTCTCCCCAGTCCCTTCATGGGATGTAATGGGAAACCATTCATTCATTTCATGGTATCGTATCTGATTTTGTTTTAGATAAGATAAAAGTCAACATCTGATATTTAAATTATTAAAAATACCGATTCCGAACGGTATTTTTGAGAAGCCTTTTCATGGCTGAATACTCGATTGTGTCGCCGTCAAGATGCGAGGTGACCGCCGCCGAAAAAAATTTAAGGTGGTCAGAGCAGGGATCGAACCCAGGATCTCTAGCAGGAATGCATAGATCAAAATCCAGTATTGACAATCCAAAAAGAAATACAAAACCTTCACAGGAAAATTTACACAACGATGATTTCGCCTATTTGGATAGGTCTAGCATAATCCTATGTGTCCTATGAAGATACTGTTGGATGACTTCTTCTGACAAACCTACTCTAATACAATTGCTAGAGGAGAGACACCTTGATAGATAGTTGGGTCTACTAACCTTTAAGTTTATAGCAACAGCAATGAGTTTACATTTATTACTAAAGATAGACAAGACGTCCTTGATGTGACCTTTGCATGACAGGATACATTTGAGTTGAACAAGTCTTCAAGCAAAGTCCTGAAGGACGTCTAATTTTAAGTATAATTTTGTGTACAAAATTAAACATAAAGAATATACAATCTTCTGCGAATTACAGACTGCGCAAAGTACTCCCGGCGACTCCCACAACTCAAAATGAGTGGTGGAAGACATTGAGCGATGAAAAGTTTGTCACCCAGCTTAACACACACTTTCCAGGAACTAGTGACACAAGTAACACTGCACTGACCTATAGAAAGATTTAAGGAATACAAATCTTCTGGCCCTGGCGGCATAGCACCACTGGAGTTACAAAGTGGACTACACTTTTTGGCACCCTGGCTTCTCGTTAAGTGGAGAGAATCCAAGGTGGTGTTCATTCCTAACGCGGGAAAATCATCGCATAGTGGCTCAAAATACTTTAGACCAATCAGTGTTCTTCTGAAGGCGTTCGATGATTGACTCGTACCTCCACATACCTCAGGTAAACCTACGACGCCCACTTTGCATGCTGTAGTCAATACCGAGGTTGCCTTTAAGAGCGTTTTACCAGGATCGATAATTTGATATATGAATTACCTACGCGAAGGCGCAGAACCTCGTCTCAGGGTCGCACGACTATAATTCGAAATGTGAGTAGAGAAACACCACGAAGACGATGAATCTTAGTCCAGAAAATAGTTTACTGAATATATGCAGCTGTTGTCCGCCTGATATTGATCTATAACATTGTCGATTGGTGTCCGGTACTGGAGAAATCGACGTACCTAAGTCTGTTGACAAAAGTTCAGAGAATATCAATGGTATGCCGCACAACCCCTAACGAGAGTTTGCGGGTTATCATCCATCTGTTAGAAAAGCCAAAGGGCTGCAATGTCGGCAAAAAAAACTTTCCTCGCGATGAATCATCAGTCCATATGGCGATGGGACGATTTTAAAGTATCTGCGACAATCCGCAATGGAAGTGGGTTATGTGACACCCACTAATAGCTTTGGGAGAAACTTTCCCAGTCATATCACGAATATGCAGGACTGGAAGGGAGGCACACCAGTACTTGGAGTCTATCCTAAAGAGCTAGTTCTAGACGATGCAAAAAGGATACCACATCATTGAAGTGACTTTCAGGCAGAATGTATGGCAATCGGAGGAGTTGATCTCTGGCCGGGGAAAAACGTCATTACTGTATGGGGTATCAACATCTACACTGACAGACTGATATAAAATCTCTGCAATCTGTATTCCCGACTTCAAGAGCTGCCCACAACTGCCGCGTATCTCTTAATGGGATGGCCAAGCAGTTAGAAATATGCGGCATTCCTGGGCAGATGTTGAATTCAGGAATACTGATTCCAGGAACTTGATGACGGGCTGACTGCTCTATAATATATTGGCCGCAATGACTGCTGGACTATTATCACTCAGCCAGTCGGTCACTTCTCTAATAGCCAAAATTTTCGCCTGATACACGCTTCAAGGATCAGGTAGACTACGAGAAATGTACAACCCTAATTCCCTAGAGTAGACCCCGTAGCCTACCTGTTCATTAATTTTCGGCCCATCCGTGTAAAAATTCGCATATTCCTCCCTAACAGGAACTACATTTTTTCCAGAAATCCCTTTCAATATGATTGTGGTATTTTCAATCGAATAGTGGTTCCGCTTTCGAGATCGAGAAATGCGGGGATTGACTATGCCCCATTGGGACACTTGCCTTAAACTGATGACAGACGAGGAAGCAGTCTGCCTGCCTATAATGTCCACCGGCATCAAATATAACATAACATTCAGTGTATCAGTGACAGTGATGCGCAGGGTACCCGTGATGCACATCGTCGCCATTCTTTGAACCCTAATCAGTAGTGCACAATTGTTTTCTCCAGAACCTGCCACCACACGACAACCCCAAAGAGTATTATCTGTCTCACCACCGCTGTATAGATCCAGTGAACAATCCTCGGGGAAAGCCCCCATTTACCCTCTTGCAGTCTATCGTCGCCTTTTTCGCCCTATCCACTATGTTTGGTCTGAAACTAAACTTGCCGTCCAAAATAAAACCCAGGTATTTGGCGCACTCTGCAAGCTTAATTTCAAAACCATTCAAAGTGATAGGTATTTGATATCTTCGGATGAGAAGAACCAGCTCGGTCTTGGCGGGTTTACACCTAGCCCATACTCACCCGCCCATCTTCCCAAAGATCATAAGATACCTTGCAGAATGTCCCGTAGGGTACTGGGATACTTGCCCCTTAAAGATATTACCTCATCGTCCGCATAAGCAATATTTTTCGCACCAGCATTTTCAAGAGTGGCTAGTATTCCATTCCATTGAAGGAGGCAAGACCCCTCCTTGAGGTTTGCCTCTGTTAACATACTTCGTAGAGGTCGAGGAATTCAATTCGGATGTGACACTTGTCCCGGCGAGCATTTGATATACAAGCCCCATAAGACGTTAACCTTAGGAGTGATATTATTGAACGCACCCTCTATGTCGAGAAAGGCTACTAACGTATACTCCTTAGCAACCAACGATTTATCTATCAGTTCATACATACAGTGTACGTCTATCAGCTGTTTCGAAGTCTTCAGTAGAAACGATAGGCTTACAGAACTGTTGTTGTTGCCTTTAGGAACAGTGTAAGAGGTATTTCCCGCTTTGAGAATAAACACTACTCTGATATCCTTCCATCCTTTAGATATGTATCTCAAGTTTATGCATACAATGTATGACTTTATTGGCCAGGGGATTAATAGATTGGGCACAACCTGAAGTTCAGCTGGTGATACCATGTCGGGTTCGGGAGACTTAAAGGTTTCGAAGCTGCCGATAGCAAATTGGACTGGATTTAATAATAATTTCAATTGAAACTTCTGATTTGTGAGGAGTATGTTCACCTGCACTGATCTCCTCATTCAATGAATTGCCAGGGAAATGGGATGACCATAAGGAGATTGTGTGAATCACCACAGCATGTTGTCCACTGTCCAGAAAAGTCCTTCAGATAACCTATCGTCGTATTTCCTGACACCAGTATTTCTCTTAATCTCGCCGCATTGGATGTATCTTCTATTGATTTACGGATTTATCTTCTATTGATTTACATCCAAGAGTTTTCCTTCTGGTCCGCCTGATTGCATTCTTATGTCGCCTTACCTCAACTTTGTTATTATCCTAGTCCTGCTTATCCCTCGAAGTATTAGCTCTGTTAAATAGTCGTCTGCATGACTTTCTTCTATCCAGAAGTTCTCCATTCCACCAGGGAGGCTTTTTCTTTCCTCTTGGCTTCGTTCCTGACCCTGTTCGTGACCCTGTTCGCTCATTATCTATGTCATCTACGCACCTTATGAAACGTTTCAGATCCCAAATAACTTTTACAGGTCTTCCTCACATTGCAACCAACTACTTCAGGATGAAGAATGCGTCATGTTCCAGTCCAACTGGAATTCTATGTATTTAAGATCAGAGAATGAATTGTCATCAAGAACATTCCGTTCCCGACCATCTCATACAGGTCCACCAAATATTGGATCCGAGTTGTTCCAGGCGAACCGCAGCGCTATATGTCGTTAACAGGAACGTATTCAGATCGTTTCTGGACACAATGCAAGCTCTGGAATTACCTACTCCGGTGTGGCTATTGTCCTGAACCCCTTCGTCCTCAACCCAGGGCTCTTGGACTAGGACCACGTCCACCTCGCCTGTCACTATATTTAGGCTTAGCCAGAATGGTTTCGGATAAGGAGCAAATCTTATCCTTCTCTGATATGTTATCCACAGCCTAGTCTTCCGGTTCCCGTTTTCGCGAGTCTCCGTTTATAAGTCTTCAGTGCTATCTCCCAAAAGCATACAAGACTACGCCACCTGATTGATTCAGAAGTGGAAGTGACTCGTTCAAAATTAACATCGCGTGTCTACGGACACCATCTTCCTCTTCCAGTCGTCCGATTTTCCAATTGTGTTTTAGAAGTTCGGGATTACTATTCTTGAGAATGTACTCAATTTCCTCCACGTCAGGTGGGTTGCTTGGGATCCAGGCATGTACGCTGCGCCTGGATGAGAGGGCCTCCTCCCAAACAACCATCCCTTTTATGAAATTCTTTTCCCAACAATTTTGTTCCCATTTCCCATTGTTGTTATTATGAATATTTTTCCCCCAAATGGCAATGTTCGAAAGGGAATTCCCCTATTATGAAATAAAATGTTATGGGAATTTTTTTGACATTTGTGAAACATGCATTCCCTTTGAATTTTGGTGTGAGCAAAATGTAAGTATTTGTTTAAAAATTGCAAATTTATTAGAAGGTTTTGCATTTGTAGGAGTGTAAATAAAATGCAATTGCAAATAAAAAAAATTGAAAATAGAAAAAAATGGAAAGATTCTCAGGTATTGCTGGTGGTTATTCTAAACTAACCAAAGAGGAGTGCGCGTTGTTTTAGGAAGGCACAATATCGGCATTAAATTGCGCGGGACCTCCACAGAAGACTTTGGCTGAGTGGAAAAAAGTATTTTTTTTTATATAAATTTTAAAAAAATAAATAATCTCATAAATTTTTCAAAGGTATGGATAGATCAGAGGAGGTATACAAGGAAGAAGGCTGGCGATATTCATCGCTATCGCGAAGTCACTGGAGGTGGACCACCAAAAAAGCTTCTGCTTACCTCTACTGAGGAAAGGACTTACGGATTAGTAAATATGAAAGAGGCTGTGGAAGGGGTCAAGGACTCTTTTGTTTTTGGAGGTTCAGAAATGGTCAAGGAGAATGAGGATGTAGAAGTGGAAACTGAAATTTATTTGGAAGTGGACACTCCTACGCCCGCATACTCCTTTAGTAAAATCCCTCCATCAGCGAAAGCTGGTACGTCCCGAAAGCTGTTTGCTTCAAAGGCTGATGACAAGTCGGCTCTAGACCTAATTGAGGGTGAGGTGAAAGCTCAGGAAAAAATGGTGCAGAAGATGGCTGACCTTGTTGACGTCTTAAAAGATAATAAAACTGATACAGCCGTATATGTGAAAATGATAAGCCGATCCTTAGAAGAAATAATAGACTCCAACTCCAAAATATTGGATTTAAAACAAAAACATGTTGATTTGAAGGAAAAAAATAAAAGAAATACGACATTATTTGGAGATGGAAGGGTTAAAGGTTCTTGGAATTGAAAGCCAAATAGAACACCAAAACAAGCTGATCGAACTTAAAAGGATGAAGTACTCCTTAACAGGAGAAAACTTAAATTAAAAAATTTAAACATTTAATAATATGAAAAGGATTCTTATGTTAATTTTTTGTTTTTATTTTTTAGTTTACATCCAGTGAATTCCTTTGTTGCTTTTTATGTTTTTGTTATTTTGTTTCTATTCCATTTTCCTTCATTGGAAGGAAATGTCATCCACTTTTGGCAAAGCGGTACTTCCATAGTTTGGAATTGTAGGCTGGTCCCTTGCCATCTGGTAGTCTCTTGATACGCCTTTCTGGTAGCTACCCCCAGCAAAAAACGCAAGCATGCACTGGCCGTCGGTTGTGTAATGGTTAGTGTGCGCGGTTCTTGTACATGAGAACGTGGGATCGATCCCTGCTCAGACCACCTCATATTTCTATCGTGTACTTAGTCAGGAAAAGGCTTCTCAAAATACCGTTCGGGACCGGTGTAAAAACTGTAGGTCCCAATCAGTGTGTGTAAACACTAGAAAGCGCGCATCTCACTGATTGTGAGAAGCTCTCAATCCCTTCATGGGATGTTATGGGACACACACCATGCACTCAGCTTTATTGTCAAGGGAATGCTTGCTTTGGTCCTATTTTCTAGCATCAAACGGCTCATTTCATGAAGCAAATATTTAAATGTATCCTTGTTTATACGATAATGTATTTTAAATCTAGAAACACATTTTTTAAATAAACATGCATACATATATGAACATATGTATAAACAAAAAAAAATACTGGCAGTCTGGTAGTTTCAAAGGATTGGAAGCATCTCGCAACTTATTTCGGTGCAGTTTTTCAACTCTTCCGTTCAAATCTTCATCGTTTTCGGACAACAAAAACAAAGTCGAACTTATTCCGAACATTTTTACAATTTTAAATTGTATTTAACCGCTTTCACCCTAACTTTTTGACAAATGCAACAGGTTATTTTGTCTTCGCTTATACTTGCCAAATACACCTTAATTTTACCAACACATGTAAGAAAAATCTACTCACAGGAAAGGAAACAAGGAAAACTGTCAATAATGACATGCAAAAGATGTTAACAAAAGAAACTAAAAAATAATTTCACAATTACCAGCAAATCTGCCATATAAAATTTACTGTGAACACTTGAGTGTAATGTTCGAAAATTTCAGCTGATTCCCAATGCTCCCATTATTTCATAATACCAAATTACTATGAATGGGAATTCCCATACAATTCATTTGTGAGAATGGGAACTCACATTCCCTTCGTAAATGGGAACTCCTACTAATTTTGTAATAGGGGGAACATCTCGAGCTGCCCGTGGCCACAGCTCACCAACATTTTTAAAGCTGTACGGTAGTAATCTACCGATCGCTGATCTCCAAACGCAACTATCCTTGACCGGCCTTGAAATCTGCATCGCGACATCGTGGAGGAAGTCCCAGCAAACCCCTTTCGTATCTGAACATATAGCGAGGACAATGCTTCCACAGCATATTTCCGTTTTGAAGGATTGCAGGTCTGGCTTTATGTCTGCGGACGTCCTATCCAAAGAACTGGCAACGCCCAACCTAACCTAACCCATATTAGTGGACTAACCCATATTAGTGGACTCTCCCATATTGGAATCGAAGTTTTCAGCCAAGTCTAAGCCTAGCGGCTTGCCTTCCGTCTGTTTGTGTTGTTGCTTTATTATTTTCTTTTATATAATTCTTAGTATGTCCTGGGCAATGGTTTATCGGAAACCTCCGTTAGCTAGCTAAAGTGAGAAGGCGAAACGAATGAGCAGTCTGAGTGGTCACATAATAATCTCAGGATTATTAGGTGACCTTGTCACTGAAGCTCTTCGAAGTAGTGGACATATTCTTCGGTCCTTTGAAGGCGGAAGAGCCAACACCCCTGGCCAACGGCGGATCAAAATTGAAGAAACCAAAATCCAGTTTCGACACACTGCATTCTGATCAGCGTCAGATCCGTAATGGGCGGCTGAAACATGATCATCCTAGCAGTAGGTAAAATGCAAACCACGGTGGGCTGGGATTGCCTCCCACCATCGTTATATTGGCAATAAAAATACACAGCGAAAATAATGACGACCCTCGCAAACGTTATAAGGACCATGATTTAAGGATATGTACCTGGATATATTACAACTGGCGGATGTCTTCGGAAAATATAAAGCTGACATCACAGCGATCCAGGAAATGGGATGGACAGGATATGGTTGCACCAGAAAGAAAAACTGCGATATTTACTACAGCTGACATGAGCGAAAGCACGAATTCGGTTGCGGATTTATAGTTGGCAAGAGACTGCGACAGTGGTTCAACCCAGTGAGTGACCGCATAGCCACAATTCACATCAAAGCGAAATATTTCAACATCTCGTTAAGAGGATACAGATGATGAGCTCAAAGAAACATTTTATGAGCGTCTGGAGGAAGTATACGAACGCTGCTCTGACCACGACAGTAAGATTATTCTAGGCGATTTTAATGGTTGGTGTAATCACAGTCTACATGATACCACCCCCGATAATGGAATAAGACTGAAACACTTCGCCGCTGCAAAGAACATGGTAGTTAGTAGCACACGATTTCAGCATTAGGACATACATAAGGTGACCTGGATATCTCCTGATCAGAGGACGAAGAACCAGATTGATCACTTGGTAATAGACGGCAGGCACTCTTCTAGTGTAATGGATGTAAGTGCCAATATCGACTCGAGTCATTATCTGGCGGCTGCGAAGGGCTGAGCAGGGCGAAAAACGTACGAATCCGAACACAGGAAAAGCTAGATATTGACAAGCTACAAATACCGGAGATATCAATGTTCTATCGACAGCAGCACTCTCTCCTGCTTGGGCAGAATACCCACTCCCGAGGACCCAGATTCGCAGTGGAAGCACATCTCCCATTCTTTGGAAACCGCCGCAAGGACTGAACTTTGCTATCAAAAAACGCAGAAGAATAAGCCATTGTACGACGAAGAATGTCGCATTGCAACTGATGAAAAAGACGCTGCACGTATACAAGCTGAGCAGGGAGGAAAAAAAACTATTTAGGCGGAAAAAATGGCAGTGGGAGCAGAGGGAGAGTGAAAAACCGAAATGTGCAGTATGAATGGTGAATTCCGAAAGTTTTTCCATAGGGTAAGAAGACCTATTAACGGACCTAATAATGGGCTGCCCTCCAGCAAGGATGAGAATGGATATCTGGTGACTGATGTTTGTTTAAAATGTGGAGAGACCACTTTTCAGCACTACTCCACTCAGATGCTTCCACTGAAGTTCAGGAGGTAATGATAGTGGAAGATAGTGTAGATTAAAGAGCCCGAGCAGGCTCTATAGCCACGTCATTTATTTGTTTGACAACCTTGTAAGGGCCTTCCCAGTGAGTCGAAGTTTTGGTGGTAAACCTTTCTTGTGCTGTGGGTTGAACAGTAAAACTAGCTGGCCTTCATGGAATCCTTCTGAATTTGTCAGTGGAACAGCCTAAAATTATTGGAATGTTGAATTTGCGGTCGTATTTGGCTTTCATATTATTACTGGCCATCTTTATTTTGTTGCGCACAAATTCATGGAGATCATTAAGATCCCTCGTATCTTGGTAATTGACTTCATTGTTCGCAGGGTCAGATGATGGTTTGGTTCCGAACTCCAAATCTCCAGGCAGCTTTATCGATCCATCCTCACTTTCCCATAACCGGTATAGGCAACCATCCAATAATTGTAGGCTGTTCCACTGGGCCCAAAATGCGTTCATCAGGGGGCTCTCTGAGATGATGTCATTGCGTATTGGTCTTGTACCTTCTTCTTTTGCAAAAATGATTTTTGCCAGTGTAAGGTAGCTTCTTTGTGCTGTTGACCAGTCTTTGTTGGATTCTAGTCGAAGCAGACGGACGTCAATGGTGTTTTCTTTCACCTCTGCTTTTGAGCAGTGTTTGCATTCCAGCTTGCATGGACGACGTGACAGGGCATCTGCATTACCGTGTTTTCCTCCTTTTCTATGCTCAATCCTGAAGTCATAGCTCTGCAGCCTTTCAATCCAACGAGCAAGTTGGCCTTCGGGGTTCTTAAATTGCAGTAGCCACCTTATCGCCGCATGATCGGTTCTTAACTGAAAAGGCTGGCCGTACAGATATTTGTGGTAGTGTTTGACACACTCTATGACTGCCAGAAGCTCTCGTCTCGTAACACAGTAATTTTTCTCTGGCTTTGAGGGTATTCGGCTGTAGTAACTAATAACTTTTTCCTGGCCATTGATTTCCTGCGAAAGCACGCCACCTATTCCGTAACCACGCGCGTCAGTATCCAACACGAATTTCTATTCAGCAACAGGATATGCAAGCAAAGGAGCCGTGAATAAATGTTGCTTCAGTTGGTGGAATGACTTCTTGTGACTTGCAGCCACTATGGCGAAATCCGGCATAAACCGTCTGTAGTACATGCAAAGTCCTAGAAAACTGCATAATTCATGGAGATTCTGCGGTCGTGGCCAATCCTTCACTGTCAGGATTTTGTCTTCATCAGTGGAAATGCCATCTGCTGTCACTCGTGTCCCACGTATTTTACTTCTTTGTGGAACAGAGAACACTTCTTCGGGCTGAGTTTCAACCCAGCCGCGGTTATACGTTGAAAGACTTATTTAAGATTCTTCAGGTGTTCATCGAATGTTTTCCCCATGACAATGATGTCGTCTAGGTACACCAAGCATGTTCGCCAATGAAGGCCTTTCAACACGCACTCCATTAACCGCTCAAAGGTGACTGGGGCGTTGCAGAGTCCAAATGGCATTACTTTGAACTGCCATAGACCATACCCTACGCTGAATGCAGTTTTCTCCTTGTCTCTCTTGCTGATTTCTGCTTGCCAATAACCACTTTGCAAGTCCAAGGTGGAGAACCATTTTGTTCCTGACAACGTATCCAATGAGTCATCAATTCTTGGTAGTGAATAACTGTCCTTTTTGGTGACGTCGTTCAGCTTTCTATAATCCACATAAAACCGAGTACTTCCATCTATCTTCTCAACTAGTATCACCGGCGAGTTCCATGGACTTGAAGAGGTTTCGATTACACCATCCTTCTGACTTCTGAGCGCTTGTTTTATTGGTCTCGCTTCCCCTGCGTTGATGTCATGTTTACCATTGATGTCCTACCTTGGCATTGATGTTTCAGAGCGAAGGCAGACGCGTGCTTCCACAGTAATTGGTCAGGTGGCTTTAGCTCTCGAACTCACTCACTCAGATGCGACTCCAGTAATTTCTACTGCTTTTCTGATAGTTTGCTGCAGTCAGAATTAACTTCATAGTTGATGACCGCCTCGGCTGGTGTGCATTCTGCAATTTCTGTGCGGTCGCCGATCACCTCCTAGTTGTTGGACAAATTTAGAACTCGTACAGGCAAGTATCCTTCATTATTAGTTTTTACTAGAGCTTTGGAAGTGATGATGTTTTAGTTTTTTATACTTGCCGGTTCAAGTACCCACAAACCGCCGATCTCACAATATTCCTCCATTCGGGTCCATACAATGGATTCTCAGTTTTGTGGCAATTTTACATCTTTGTGAGCGATCAGCCTTTTAATCTGTGTTGTATTGTCGTATCCCACATTGAGTGGAATTTCCACATAAGCCCTCGTCATAACTTGCTGCCCCTTATCTAACTTGAGGCCTTGGGCAATCATAAAATCTGCGCCAATTATCACTTCATCTACAATGTCGGCGACAATAAACACGTGTTCGATGCTCATGTTGGCAATGGCTAACTTCAATTTAACTTTACCATGTACAGTTGCTGGTTCACCCGTTGGTCCATTTATCAAATCATATCTGATGATAGATTGTGACGCGCCTGTGTCCATAGTCAATATGCATAGTCCGATAGCTCCGTAGACAGTGAGGTTGTTGTTTTTCTGTTGTGTTATTGAGATGGAGATCGTGGAGCCCTCGGTTGTGGGAGCCAGTCCATGCCCCTCTGGGCTACCTCGTTTTAGTTTAACGGAGATTAATTTTGTGTAGTAAAATGTTACCGTTTAATGTCACGTTGGGGTGAGCTCGATCTTGAACGTTTTCGTGACTCTCTGCAGTTTCGCGCAATATGACCAGGTTTGTCGCAATTGTAACACTTTGGTCTGGGCTTATTTGCTTATTTGATAACGCCTTGCTGAGGGTTTGGGTCATTTCTTTAAGATCGTTTATGGCACCCTTCAAATCTCCTGCCTCCGAGTCCATTTCAATTTTTCTAACTCTTTGTATTTGAGGCTTGGACACAAATTTCGCTGTCTTCTGTGCCAATGCGAACGAAACTGTTTCGGCGAGTGTAGCTTTTTGTGTGGCACAAGTCACGTAATTTGTCAGGATCACAGATGCCGTTGACGAATTTTTTAGTTGTTCAACTTTGAGATCTTCAAACTTCATCGTTGTCCTTAATTCATAATTTCACTTCTGACACCAATGTTACAAATTTCCTTGTTCGTCCTTTTTGCGTTGTTTTATTTCCAATAATAAAACAAGGTTCGTTTTAAATTACGATAATTACAACGGTTTAACTTCCTTTTATTTTACTTACATAGTACAACAGTTTACTTTATTTACACCACTTTAATAAGTCTTATATTTTACTATCAATTCGCGTTGCTTACTTTACGGTGTCTAATCACAAACTGAACTCTCCGTTCCAAAGACCTCCGGTATTTATACGAACTCACCATACTCAAATGTATTCATCTTTAGCGAATTCAAGAATCTTCTAGTCGTTGTTGTTAGTTATCTTTGTAGAATTATCTCGAATAGTGGAGAATTATCTTAACTGAGGCGAATTCATGATACTGGTTTAGCGAGCTGGTATGTTGTTACAATGCATACTTTTAGGCGCAGCATTAATCGCCCAGTTATTTACATAATGTTAGTATGGTCATTAAGAGTAAGTAAAAGCTTTTACTTATTCGTAACAATATCTGGATTAGAAAATTTATTTATTTTATCTTACAATTTTAAAATTTTGTTTCCGGTTTTCTTTTTTATATTTCAAATAAGCAGTCAAATATTAATATACATATTAATTATGATTGATTTTAATCTTAAATATTTTGAAAAACATTGAATTAAGTAAAAAAAAAAAACTATCCCAAGTTATATTAGAAAAAAAACAATTGTTCAACTTGAATTGTAATATAATTAAATTGTTACGTGGCGAGGAAGTCTTCGAACGACCTTAGATGTTTCCCAAAGTCAATTTCAACACGATTCGTATAACCATTTTTTGCCGAAGGTGATGGTTAGGTGATTCTACGTGAGTATTTATTGACCAAGGAATCGTCCCACGTTTTATTTACCACAATATTTGCTTTCGATCTAATTAATCATATTACCTGATTTTAGAAAATTAGTTGACGTATAGAGTACAATTAGAATTTCACACAGGCCTGTGGCGAACAAAATTAATTTCTGAGTCAAACTGCCCAAATTGGGTATATATACAAATTAGGAATTATTAACCACACTTCGATTGGAACTTTGACACTTTCATTCAATTTGTATTATTAGTTTTCTATTTCTTTCCTTCACTTTTAATTTCGATTCTTAGCAGAACTCAATTGAACCTTGCTTTACAACCTGTCCATCCAAATGACCGATGAGAGTTGTGAGTGACTCAAGCTACCCTATTTTATGGCTTGAAGATTTCATTGAGAGTTTCATCGTCGAATATTCTCAATGCGTTAAGTATTGAAACGAGAGGATATGAACTCTAGTGTTGAGATATAGTAATCGATTTGAGAGGAAATAGTTTGAATTTTCAAATAGTACCAATAATAGTGATGGCAAAAGTGGCGGTAATAGCCATGTTAAAACCCAACCGAATTACAGAGCCGAAGACAAATATAAACGAAATATTCAACCGGCACAAATCTTTATCTACGCTCAGTGACCTCATGCAGGATGCCCTGGGTGAGTTGTCAGTTTGGACCAGGCACTGTGGCCTGTGTGTTAACCCGGCAAAGACGGAGCTGGTTCTTTCTACGCGCAGGCGAAAGATTGGATTTTTTAGGAAACCAAGGTTGGAGGCGAAATATCTCGGTATCGTTTTTGATCATCGTTTTGATCAGGAGCAAGGATTGAACGTGCTCTACGCCTGTAGGAATTCGATTGGCAAAACCTGGGGTCTTTGTCCGAAAATCGTGGATTGGCTTTTTTCGGTTATCGTGCGCCTAATTATCACCTATGGCTGCGTAGTCTGGTGGAACGCTTTGGGGAACAGCTACCAGGTGAAAATGCTCAGTACGGTTTAGCGCACTGCGTCGATGTGTATCAGTGGGGCAAGGAGAAGCAGTCCGCCGGCGGTGCTGGATATAATCCTGAAATTGACTACTCTTGATGTCTATGCTAGGCGGTGTGCTGTCAGAAGCGCCCTTCGCATGAGAGAATTGGGTATTGGGAGACATGCCTCTGACGAACATGCCAACGTTCTCCAGGAATTGACTGAGATTGAGGACGAGCGTTTGTGTCAAGCCACTAACTACATGCTGCCGACTGTAGGCTTTGGGCAATGCCCGGAGATCATGATGCCAGATGGAAGTGACTGGGTGGGAGGTATTCTTTCCTCAATCTCTGGTCATCTGATCTTTACAACTGGCTCCAAAATGGAATTGAGCACATTCTATGTCAATGCAAAGCGTTGTCCTTGCTTTGGTTGGTTCCAGGCAGAAGACCTAGCCTCTTTGCGGGATGTGGTCATTGAGGATTTAATGTAGTTCTCGGGGGGTCTGCCTTGGATCCGGGCAGGCGATACCATCATCCGATGATTTGTCTATTTGTTCTTTCTACCCGTCTTGGTAATCTGGAAAGATAAACCTTCACCTGCCCATGTGGATACTCATCTTGGATGGTATTGTATGTCTTGATCAGGGCTTATCGGGTGCTGTATATATACTTTATATACTGGAAACATAATTGAGTGGTTCGTCTGTTTGTCCTACGTCTATCTATCTGTCGAAAAAATTTGCACTATTAGTGGGGCTCGCCCCCTTCTCTTACCTCCCTTCTCTTTTCTTTGTAGTGACGATAAGGGCAGTCGTATACTGTCGCGTGTCCTAAACCTAACTTAAACTATCGGTCTCACTACCGCGTATAGATCCAGTGAACAATCCTCGGGGAAAGCTCCAATTTACCCTCATGCAGGTATTTGATACCTTCGGGTGAAAAGAACCAGCCCGGTCTAGGCCGGGTTTACACCTAGCCCAATTTCACCCGCCCATCTGCCCAAAGTCCGTAAGATATTTCGGAGAACATTCCTTAGGGTATTGGGATAATTGCCGCTTATAGATATTGCCTCGTCCTCATAAGCCATAATTTTCCCACCCGCATTTTCGAGAGTATTGCTCAACGACGACTTCTCGTGGTATGACTTGAAGACCTCCTATGCGTCTTGGGCATACTTACAATTAGAGATGCGAAAAATCTCATTTTCCTTTACAGCCAAACCAATTAGAATTGATGCTTCAGTGATACATTCTATCCACTTGCCGTCAGGCTTCTCAGGAATCAGCTCGTTGGTAACATTTCACACCTTTTCTTTTTTCAGCTATAACTGTTTTCGGTACTTCCATAATTCGTAATTATCACGATTCAGCTTCGTGAACAGGCGTTCGGGCTCTTTCCAATGGACGCAGACCATATACTACACTCTTATTATATATTTGTAAAAAACTAGAAAGTACACAGCTCACTGGTTTGTGAGAAGCTCTCCCCGATTCCTTCTACGGATTATTTACCAAACAGTAGAAAAACGTCATTATAATAATACGTTTGAAAATTTAGTGGTTTTGTTGTATGAATGAACAAAACATAACCGAAACGAATGTTTCGCAAGTTAATTTTCGTACTCAGGAGAAAACACGGCTGAGAATGTTTAAAGTAACAATAACGAATCATTCGTTTATCAGTATTATATTAGCAAACGTTCGCTCTATATGCTCATTTGTTGGTTTTCCTCGTGTAGCGAATGGTTCTCGTATCAATAAATTAATTTTCGTTCTGTCTAATGGTTCCATTGGTTCATTTATCAAATCAGATCTAATAATAGGTTGTGACGCGCCTGTGTTCATAATCAATAATCGATTTCGACCACCGATACATCCGCAAACTTTGATGCGGTTGTTTTTCTGTTAAATTAATGAAATGAAGGTTGTGGGGCCCTCGTGTGTGGGAGTCAGTCCATTCCCCTCTGAGTTGGTTCGTTTTAAATTAACCATAAATCATTTGGGAGGTATAATTTGCCAGTTTGTTGTCACGCTATTAGAAAATTTACATTTAACTAGCCGACCCGGCAGACGTTGCCCTGCAAATTTTGTTCAAATACCGTTAGCAGGAGCAGTAATAATGGATTTTTAATTTGTGGTTTGTATGGGACGCTTACAAAAAAATTTATTCTAATCGGTCCAGAAGTTTGGGAGGAGTTCAGTCACAAACACACGTGCAGTAATATATATAAATATAAGCTGTTTTCTAATTTTAACAGGTTAGTATTATTGTAAATACAAAATCCTTACCGTTGCTGCAATAGTTCGCGTGTTTAATAATATTTGACATAATTGTAGAAATAGTCGTAAACCGGTTTGGGAAATTTTGCCCCATGAATACAGGATAAGGATTAAAAAACGCAATTCGAGTCAAAGCGCCATCAAGTTTCTAAATTATGTAGTCTTGATTGGAACAAAATATTTGCTGTAGCATAAGCAGAACGTCTTTTACACAGAAGTTAAATTATATTTTTGTACAAACAAAGAGTGTTATTTTAATAAATATAGGCCGAAATAAGGCCGAAGAAAATTTCTTGTGAAGGCGGGGTGGGAAATCCTGTGGCCCACACCCTAGTTAAATGCCTTTTGGCAAATGCCTCGATATTAAACTGATCAATTCTCGAGGATATGTCATCAACGCTTACGAAATCCTGTAGCTTTTCATTATGGTTCTGCACTCGGTCTCTTAATGCCCTGCTGTATAAATCACTCTTCAAAAGGGCACTATACTTGCATTGTATCGCAGATAATATGTCCTCTTTGTAGTTTCTAGAAGTAACGGGAACGCTCTGAAGATCTTCTGCTCCATTACCTTTCAATGCCAGAACCAGTTATATTGCTTTTTCGTTGCTGTTGCACAAGTTCTTTACTGGAGACCATATCAAATTGGAACTAAAAGACATCAAATGGTGTAGAGCCGTCAAAATTGGGAGCTTTCAATCTATACAGTACAACTCGTATGTTGTAATTGAAGATCAGGAATTTGCAATGGTAGTGTGCGCGGCTCTTGTGCATGAGAACGTGGGTTCCATCCCTGCTCTGACCACCTTACATTTCTTTCGACGGCGGTCACCTCGCTTAGTAACGGCGACACTATCGAGTACTTAGCCATGAAAAAGCTTCTCAAAATACCGTTCGGAACCGGTGTAAAATTGTAGGTCCCAATCCGTGAGTGTAAAACTAGAACGCGCACAGCTCAATGGTTTGTGAGAAGCTCTCCCTAATGCCTTCATGGGATGTAACGGGAAACCATTTATTTATTTATTTAATTTGTAATTCCAATTCTGCGAATTTTTCATCAACATCCTTCTCAGCGTTTGTTTGTTATTCTCAAGCTTACATATGTTCAACATCCTTTATCTTCTGCTTAACTTCCTCGAACTTCTGTTCAAGATTTTCGAATTGCCCGTTCACTGTGTTTCCTCGTAACTGTTTCTCATTTGTGACGTATGATGTTTCTCGAATAATTCTAGAGTTGTTAAATTTGTTGTGTTGTTTCTCGTCCCTGATTCAGAATTTTCATTCAATTTAGCAAGCGTATCCACTAATGCGTAAAAGTATAATATAATAAAATTATCGTCATAATAAAATATTGTTGTGAATGTTAAGGGTTAAAGGGAACTATTGTCACTGTCGAAATTCACAAAGGAGAATGGTTTATTAACAGGAAACAAAACGGCGCCAAAAGAGGACAAACTCACAGCAGTATAGATCTGAAATTTTACTAGATAGTGGGTATAGTGTTAAATTTCCATAGAAACAGATAGTTTGCTAAAGCAAACGAACTGTATATCATGGATATCAGTTTGTATTGCGCTAACCATACAAGGCGCAACAACACATTAATAAAAATAGTATAACTTTCGACCTGTACGGAATTTAAAATCTAAATGTAGGCAATAATAATACAGAACAAACCTATCCAATTTTAGGACGCGTAAATTATTAAGACGTGGTTCTGCCATACCTACACATACATATGTAGGTACATATAACATGTATTTCTGTTCCGCTTACCTATAGAAATTTTGCGTCAATTGGTACCAGACAAATACCACATTTGTTTCCGTTAGTATCAAAAGTTTTAATGCACTAACAGTTCCTTTTCCCGATTTAGAAGCATCTCCTTCTACAACTGCTACGCTTTTTAAATTTTCGTAACTGAAAAAATATAGTTTAAAACAAACAAATACGTATTTGTGTATGGGTTTTCTTACTTTGGGGCTTTTATAACTCTCATTTTGTAATTGTGAAAGAGTAAAATTGTGTTTTCCTTTGTTGCCACCACTGTAGCAACATTGTTAGCCTCCACGAACTGAACCAAGGTCTTGGGTGGTAATTTCATCTAGTATAGTAAAAAATATATTTTTATTTACAGTTGTTTATGAGGCAGTTATTTGTTTCTATTTTACCATTTTAGGCACTGGCACTGTTTTGATATTAGCGTCTATACCCATTTGACCTACGTTGGTGCCCCAAACGTATATGCACTTCTCCGAGTAAGCCAAAGAATGCTGGTCTCTTGCTATAACTTTCCTTAGGTTTTCTACGCAGTTATCTCTTAATGCTACCACTTCTTTAAAGTTTAAAAGCTTTTCACTAGCTTCCCGTACACCCAGTTGATGATCCTGATTTAGACCACAAGCGAAAACCAAGGAACGGTTGGTTAGCACCAGAGAGTGTTTGCGGGATACACTAACGCCGATGACTTCCTCCTTGGCGTTTTTAAAGGTAAGCTTCACTTTCTTGGGAGTGCTCAAGCTGTTTTCGTTTCCAATTCCTTTTGAATGAATAATATCATGTTTATTTGTTTGAAAGTTAATATCTTTGCGTACCTAAACGTCCTCCCTTTCCATGACCCACAGAAAATACATTGCCCTTTTTATCCAAAAATAAGCTGTGATAAGCTCCCAAAGCCGCCGACTGTATAGAAATTTGCTCTTTACGGAAGTAGTCCAGCATCTGAGGCAACTGGTCACTACTTTCGTCACTGTTTACGCCCAAATTATAGTTTTTATTTGAACCCCACACTAAAAGCTCGTTACAGGGAGGCCTTGAATTCATAAAAGGACAACGAATCAATTCGAAATTCCGAAAAATTTACATTACACAAGTATACCACTTACACCGTCGGTTTTTCCGGAAAATCACACAGACGACAAACTTGTTGTAAAGGCGTTCGCGTATCTTCATCTAAAGCCTCTATATTGGCTCCATATCTCATCAACAAAACCACACAATCTACGCAACCATAGAAGGCGGCTCGATGCAAAGGAGTACTACCGGATTCATAATCACGGCCACTTATAATGGCACCCTGGTTCAAAAGCCATTCAAGTATGTCATGACGATCGACTGAAGCAGAAACATGTATGGCAGAACGACCCTTAAAAAATACAAAATTAAGATATGTACAGCGAGCGGGCAGTATAAAGCAGTAACTTACTAGATCGTCTACTATATCCGCAAAATTGCAACAAGTTTTGGCTACATACGCTGCCAAATTGTTATCGTCAATGGACCGTTTAGTTAATGCCCTTGTGATGGCACTACCATGACTTCTTAGTCGGCATTTCCGAGTGCAGTCATAGTCAAAATTATTAGAATTTAACATATTAATTTCCAAAGAATCACTGGCGTAGAACCTGTGACGATTATAGATAGGTAAGTGGAAGTAGAAAGAAGCAATGGCACGTCAGCCGTATCAGACAAATAAGGAAAATCGAGGAATTTCACGATTGCAAGCTCAACAATCTATCAAAGGTTATATATATATATAAACTCTAAAGATAAGTAATTATTTATTAGTACTTTACTAAATAATTGCAGCAAATAAATGCTGAACAATAGCAGTCAAGACAGAACTGTCAAATTCAACACAAAACCATGCGAACAAGAAAAGTAAACAAAAAATGCAATAACAAAATAGACCGCATTTGACAGCGAGCATAGACTAATATTATCATAGAGGAATTTAGGATAGGGTATTTTATTCTCTCGTCTGACGTTTTATTTCACACTCTTCGTCGTACACAATAGTGGTCTTCATGAAAGCTCGAAAGAACCTCGAAATCATCGTAAACTTGCGCAGCAAACATCAAAACAAACAAATTTCCCATACAAAGCGACTTGCTCAAAAGTGGAAAGTTTTCGAGGCAAATTTGCTGCGCAAACGTGGGATGGAGAAACGTGTAAACTTTTGACATTTCGTTGTCATCTGACTAGGATGGATAAATAAGGTGATAGCACTAGAACAGTAGAAAAAATACACATACATAATACATGCAATTGCTACTGCTACCACCTTATGTATCCATCTTGGTCAGCTGATATGGTTTTGAGCACAACTACGCTGAGCAACTTTACCTGGTGCCTCATGCAACGGTGCGAGGGAAACTTGCGCTGAGCAAAAGTTCTCGGCTTTCACGTTTGCATGAATGCCGCTAATAAAAAGACCTTGTGTAAAATTACCCAATTTCATAATCTGATATCAGCTAATGTACTGGGCAACATGCTTTATGGCAACATAGGGTCAGCTATTTAATTGGGCAATATTACCAATAAACGAAAGCAATTTCACGTTGGCAAACCATTCGGAAATTTGCTTTGCATATTTGTAGGTTTACCCAATGCAAAAGGGCAACGAACAAATTTGACAGTTGGTGATCCAAAATGTGAAAACTAGTAACTATTTTTTAATTATTTACGCTTACATATTTTGTTTAATTTATATATACATACATATTGTTACGAATAAGTAAAAGCTTTTGGTTGCTGTTAATGACTCTACTAACAGTATGTAAATAACAGGCGGTTAGTGCTGCGCCTGAAGTATGCATTGTAACAACGTACCAGCTCGATAAACCAGTAGCATGAATTCACCTCAGTAAAGATAACTCTCCACCATTCGAGATTGTTCTACAAAGATAAGCAACAACAACAACATCCAGATTCTAGAAGATTCTTGAATTCGCTAGATATACCTTCATTTGAGTATGGTGAGTTGGAGAGTTCAGTTTGTGATTAAACCCCGTAAAGTGAGCAACGCGAATTGACAGTAAAATATAGACTTGTTAAAGTGTTATAAATAAAGTAAACTGTTGTACTGTATAAATAAATAAAAGGAAGTGATACCGTTGTAATTATCGTAATTGAAAACGAACCTTGTTTTATTATTGGGAATAAAACAACGGAAAAAGGACGAATAAGGAAATTCGTAACAATATATTTATGTTAAGCTTATAATCAAAATGTGAAAGACAATCACATGTAAAACTTTGAAATAAAAACTTATTTACAGCTGAAAAGTATTCTGAAGGAAAACGTGTGTGATGTATTTGCAGTGACGGAAACTTGGCTGACCGAAAATTTTTCTAACCGGGCTGTTGCGATTCCTGGCTATAAATTCAGTCGCAGTGATCGGCCAACAGACTTAAGATGTGGAGGTGTGGGAATTTTTATATCTGATGGGCTTAAATTTAAGCCTATTTTTAGAGTCTGTGATTATGGTGTACGTGAGATTCTTTTTATTGAATTATATTTTGGTAACATCAAAATTCTTTTAGGTGTTGTTTATCTGCGTAGTGGAGATTTGGTTGCGTTTGAGTATCGACATCGTGATTTGTTTTCTAGGTATTCTAATATTATAGTTGTTGGTGACTTCAACTGTAATGTATTCTGTCAGATCAATGTACGCTCGATTTAATGTCTATTTCTCATAACTCTAAGCCTACTCACTTTGATGTTGCCAATGATTCCACATCTTTGTTTGATTTCTTTTTGATATCTGATATGTCGATGATATGCTACTCAGATCAAGTTTACTGTCCGTCTTTGTCTGATCATGCTTTGATTCTTGCTGCTTTTACCTTTAATATAAAACCTGTACAGGAATTTGTATTCTATCGTGATTTTAATAATAAAATTGGGATGGGTTATTCTCGTATCTTAACAGTTTTGACTCTTCTCTAGTTTTTAGTTCGGTTGACATTGACATGAAGTTTTCCATAATTACCCCATTTTTTGTGAAATTGTATTCCTTTGTTCCTGTTGTTAGGAAGAGGATATCCCATTGTAATGATGCTTGGATGGAGTCAAGAGTTATTGTATTATTTATTGTATTATTCTGTTTTTAGATCTAACCGAACGTCGTCAAATTGGAGTTCGTATTGTAAGCTTCGTAATAAGGCTAAGAGTGTGATTAGGAGGGAAAACAGGAAACATTTTTCTAGACTTTTTGGTGGACTTGATTCTGCTGGTTTGTGGAAAGTTCTTAGGCTCTTGTAACACAATGGCTGGGGAGCCAAATGAGTTGGTTAAAATTGAATTATATTTATTTTGTTATTATTTTTACATACATTAGTATTAAAATGATATATGAATATGGTTATATTTAGCTGTAAGTACTCAGGAAGTTATTACTATGTAATACATATATAATTTGGTCTGGATGGCTTTGTATTACAATACTGAAGTTAATTGTCCACTTAACTGTAATGCAGCTAAAGCAGTTTGGTTGATGCTTTGATTTGGTAGCCGGAGTATTGTATTAGTATTTTGTTTTCTTCCATCTTCGGAAAAGCGGACAACCTATGCTCGATTGCGACTGCTGCTGCACCGTGTTGCTATTCACCAGATCGAGTTATCATCTAAGAGCTTCTAAGATAATCTTGCCATAGTTTATCTTGGAGTTTGAACTCTCTTTCACCACAATGGTGAGGGGTTTCGCAAGATCATCGTGAGTTACTATGATGGTGGTGGTACCAGGTGGATATTCCGACTACGGTTGTGTTATGTATGTATGCTTGAATGGCAGGATAATGCCTGCCTCATAGTCTCCAACATCCCCAAATACGGCGGCAATTGTTTGCTGCTCAGCAAACTATTTAACGGTTTTCTTTGTTGTTATTGTATCCCTTTCAAAGTTTTTCAAAAGGGTATATAAAGTGGAGATCAAATTATCAGACAGATCTGACAGACATATCTGAAGTAGTTATCGATAAAATATCGATTTTTCGTCCACACATACAAATTTATCTGACAGCCATCATTTGAAGCAAGACACCACAGTGTCAACATCAAAGGTATTACTTGATTGCCCGCAGCAAGCGAAAGAGAAGAGGAGGCACTGCTGCGAACATTTGTTATGCACACGTTATACACAAACTAATTTCTAGGAAAAAAACTAAGCACACATACATCCTATTTCTATATTTTACCAAGCATGTATGTTTTGTATTTATTGACATTTTATTTTAATAAAATAAATTACACTGAAGGTTTGTATTTTTTTTCATTTCACATTAAATTCCAGAAATTCCGCTCTTCTCCTCTTCGTTTGTTCTCTCCGACATTTTATCTCACGCTCTCTGTTTTATCGATAACCTAAAAGAAATCGCTTGGTTTTCAAACAGATTTGAAGACCATCAACGAACAAAATAACAACAGCGACATTTCGTTTTGTGTGTTAAAATTATTGTGTTAAATACAACACAAATGTATGCTAACAACATAGATAAAGGAAATAACTAGATATCGCACATGCCTTGGGATATTTCTTGTTCAGTGGGGTATTTTCAAGATAGAGGTGAAAGCAATAATTATTACATTGGATCCCAAATAAAATATACCTTGCGAGATGTATTTAGAACAGGTGATAGCAGTAGGTGTTGTAGGCAACATCAACAGGCATTTTGTTTTGTTTAGTGGGTCGCTTCTGTACAAGTCAACACAAAGTAATACCAGCAATAACAGTACACCAAAAAAGCTCATAACAAAAATGCATTTGAATTAGAAAGTGGGGAATACAACGACATGAAAAAAACTAAATTAGTTGTTTGAATAGCACAACCTGTAAAATGATTCTATTTTTGTATTGAACATATGTCCCACACTGTTGAATAAACGTCAGTGAATGTTAATCAGCTATGAATTGGATGATTTAAGAAATTCAACAATCAGTTTATTTAGTTTTAGAGTTATATCGCAAATATATTAGCATAAACACGACGGCATATGTAAGACAAGAATGAAAACTATTGATTTATTTATTATTATTCGCCCTTATTCCCGTTGTCGTCGTCGACGCAAAACGACGTCGTCTTGTGACGACGTTGTAAAAAAGGGCAACGAACAAATTTGACAGTTGGTGATCCAAAATGTGAAAACTAGTAACTATTTTTTAATTATTTACGCTTACATATTTTGTTTAATTTATATATACATACATATTGTTACGAATAAGTAAAAGCTTTTGGTTGCTGTTAAGGACTCTACTAACAGTATGTAAATAACAGGCGGTTAGTGCTGCGCCTGAAGTATGCATTGTAACAACGTACCAGCTCGAAAAACCAGTAGCATGAATTCACCTCAGTAAAGATAACTCTCCACCATTCGAGATTGTTCTACAAAGATAAGCAACAACAACAACATCCAGATTCTAGAAGATTCTTGAATTCGCTAGATATACCTTCATTTGAGTTTGGTGAGTTGGAGAGTTCAGTTTGTGATTAAACCCCGTAAAGTGAGCAACGCGAATTGACAGTAAAATATAGACTTGTTAAAGTGTTATAAATAAAGTAAACTGTTGTACTGTATAAATAAATAAAAGGAAGTGATACCGTTGTAATTATCGTAATTGAAAACGAACCTTGTTTTATTATTGGGAATAAAACAACGGAAAAAGGACGAATAAGGAAATTCGTAACAATATATTTATGTTAAGCTTATAATCAAAATGTGAAAGACAATCACATGTAAAACTTTGAAATAAAAACTTATTTACAGCTGAAAAGTATTCTGAAGGATAACGTGTGTGATGTATTTGCAGTGACGGAAACTTGGCTGACCGAAAATTTTTCTAACCGGGCTGTTGCGATTCCTGGCTATAAATTCAGTCGCAGTGATCGGCCAACAGACTTAAGATGTGGAGGTGTGGGAATTTTTATATCTGATGGGCTTAAATTTAAGCCTATTTTTAGAGTCTGTGATTATGGTGTGCGTGAGATTCTTTTTATTGAATTATATTTTGGTAACATCAAAATTCTTTTAGGTGTTGTTTATCTGCGTAGTGGAGATTTGGTTGCGTTTGAGTATCGACATCGTGATTTGTTTTCTAGGTATTCTAATATTATAGTTGTTGGTGACTTCAACTGTAATGTATTCTATCAGATCAATGTACGCTCGATTTAATGTCTATTTCTCATAACTCTAAGCCTACTCACTTTGATGTTGCCAATGATTCCACATCTTTGTTTGATTTCTTTTTGATATCTGATATGTCGATGATATGCTACTCAGATCAAGTTTACTGTCCGTCTTTGTCTGATCATGCTTTGATTCTTGCTGCTTTTACCTTTAATATAAAACCTGTACAGGAATTTGTATTCTATCGTGATTTTAATAATAAAATTGGGATGGGTTATTCTCGTATCTTAACAGTTTTGACTCTTCTCTAGTTTTTAGTTCGGTTGACATTGACATGAAGTTTTCCATAATTACCCCATTTTTTGTGAAATTGTATTCCTTTGTTCCTGTTGTTAGGAAGAGGATATCCCATTGTAATGATGCTTGGATGGAGTCAAGAGTTATTGTATTATTTATTGTATTATTCTGTTTTTAGATCTAACCGAACGTCGTCAAATTGGAGTTCGTATTGTAAGCTTCGTAATAAGGCTAAGAGTGTGATTAGGAGGGAAAACAGGAAACATTTTTCTAGACTTTTTGGTGGACTTGATTCTGCTGGTTTGTGGAAAGTTCTTAGGCTCTTGTAACACAATGGCTGGGGAGCCAAATGAGTTGGTTAAAATTGAATTATATTTATTTTGTTATTATTTTTACATACATTAGTATTAAAATGATATATGAATATGGTTATATTTAGCTGTAAGTACTCAGGAAGTTATTACTATGTAATACATATATAATTTGGTCTGGATGGCTTTGTATTACAATACTGAAGTTAATTGTCCACTTAACTGTAATGCAGCTAAAGCAGTTTGGTTGATGCTTTGATTTGGTAGCCGGAGTATTGTATTAGTATTTTGTTTTCTTCCATCTTCGGAAAAGCGGACAACCTATGCTCGATTGCGACTGCTGCTGCACCGTGTTGCTATTCACCAGATCGAGTTATCATCTAAGAGCTTCTAAGATAATCTTGCCATAGTTTATCTTGGAGTTTGAACTCTCTTTCACCACAATGGTGAGGGGTTTCGCAAGATCATCGTGAGTTACTATGATGGTGGTGGTACCAGGTGGATATTCCGACTACGGTTGTGTTATGTATGTATGCTTGAATGGCAGGATAATGCCTGCCTCATAGTCTCCAACATCCCCAAATACGGCGGCAATTGTTTGCTGCTCAGCAAACTATTTAACGGTTTTCTTTGTTGTTATTGTATCCCTTTCAAAGTTTTTCAAAAGGGTATATAAAGTGGAGATCAAATTATCAGACAGATCTGACAGACATATCTGAAGTAGTTATCGATAAAATATCGATTTTTCGTCCACACATACAAATTTATCTGACAGCCATCATTTGAAGCAAGACACCACAGTGTCAACATCAAAGGTATTACTTGATTGCCCGCAGCAAGCGAAAGAGAAGAGGAGGCACTGCTGCGAACATTTGTTATGCACACGTTATACACAAACTAATTTCTAGGAAAAAAACTAAGCACACATACATCCTATTTCTATATTTTACCAAGCATGTATGTTTTGTATTTATTGACATTTTATTTTAATAAAATAAATTACACTGAAGGTTTGTATTTTTTTTCATTTCACATTAAATTCCAGAAATTCCGCTCTTCTCCTCTTCGTTTGTTCTCTCCGACATTTTATCTCACGCTCTCTGTTTTATCGATAACCTAAAAGAAATCGCTTGGTTTTCAAACAGATTTGAAGACCATCAACGAACAAAATAACAACAGCGACATTTCGTTTTGTGTGTTAAAATTATTGTGTTAAATACAACACAAATGTATGCTAACAACATAGATAAAGGAAATAACTAGATATCGCACATGCCTTGGGATATTTCTTGTTCAGTGGGGTATTTTCAAGATAGAGGTGAAAGCAATAATTATTACATTGGATCCCAAATAAAATATACCTTGCGAGATGTATTTAGAACAGGTGATAGCAGTAGGTGTTGTAGGCAACATCAACAGGCATTTTGTTTTGTTTAGTGGGTCGCTTCTGTACAAGTCAACACAAAGTAATACCAGCAATAACAGTACACCAAAAAAGCTCATAACAAAAATGCATTTGAATTAGAAAGTGGGGAACACAACGACATGAAAAAAACTAAATTAGTTGTTTGAATAGCACAACCTGTAAAATGATTCTATTTTTGTATTGAACATATGTCCCACACTGTTGAATAAACGTCAGTGAATGTTAATCAGCTATGAATTGGATGATTTAAGAAATTCAACAATCAGTTTATTTAGTTTTAGAGTTATATCGCAAATATATTAGCATAAACACGACGGCATATGTAAGACAAGAATGAAAACTATTGATTTATTTATTATTATTCGCCCTTATTCCCGTTGTCGTCGTCGACGCAAAACGACGTCGTCTTGTGACGACGTTGTAAAAAAGGGCAACGAACAAATTTGACAGTTGGTGATCCAAAATGTGAAAACTAGTAACTATTTTTTAATTATTTACGCTTACATATTTTGTTTAATTTATATATACATACATATTGTTACGAATAAGTAAAAGCTTTTGGTTGCTGTTAAGGACTCTACTAACAGTATGTAAATAACAGGCGGTTAGTGCTGCGCCTGAAGTATGCATTGTAACAACGTACCAGCTCGAAAAACCAGTAGCATGAATTCACCTCAGTAAAGATAACTCTCCACCATTCGAGATTGTTCTACAAAGAAAAGCAACAACAACAACATCCAGATTCTAGAAGATTCTTGAATTCGCTAGATATACCTTCATTTGAGTTTGGTGAGTTGGAGAGTTCAGTTTGTGATTAAACCCCGTAAAGTGAGCAACGCGAATTGACAGTAAAATATAGACTTGTTAAAGTGTTATAAATAAAGTAAACTGTTGTACTGTATAAATAAATAAAAGGAAGTGATACCGTTGTAATTATCGTAATTGAAAACGAACCTTGTTTTATTATTGGGAATAAAA
Organism: Phaonia tiefii; assembly: GCA_963931995.1. NCBI lineage: Eukaryota > Metazoa > Arthropoda > Insecta > Diptera > Muscidae > Phaonia > Phaonia tiefii. The sequence continues at coordinate 213,706,057 of OZ008371.1, forward strand.
CAACGGAAAAAGGACGAATAAGGAAATTCGTAACAATATATTTATGTTAAGCTTATAATCAAAATGTGAAAGACAATCACATGTAAAACTTTGAAATAAAAACTTATTTACAGCTGAAAAGTATTCTGAAGGATAACGTGTGTGATGTATTTGCAGTGACGGAAACTTGGCTGACCGAAAATTTTTCTAACCGGGCTGTTGCGATTCCTGGCTATAAATTCAGTCGCAGTGATCGGCCAACAGACTTAAGATGTGGAGGTGTGGGAATTTTTATATCTGATGGGCTTAAATTTAAGCCTATTTTTAGAGTCTGTGATTATGGTGTGCGTGAGATTCTTTTTATTGAATTATATTTTGGTAACATCAAAATTCTTTTAGGTGTTGTTTATCTGCGTAGTGGAGATTTGGTTGCGTTTGAGTATCGACATCGTGATTTGTTTTCTAGGTATTCTAATATTATAGTTGTTGGTGACTTCAACTGTAATGTATTCTATCAGATCAATGTACGCTCGATTTAATGTCTATTTCTCATAACTCTAAGCCTACTCACTTTGATGTTGCCAATGATTCCACATCTTTGTTTGATTTCTTTTTGATATCTGATATGTCGATGATATGCTACTCAGATCAAGTTTACTGTCCGTCTTTGTCTGATCATGCTTTGATTCTTGCTGCTTTTACCTTTAATATAAAACCTGTACAGGAATTTGTATTCTATCGTGATTTTAATAATAAAATTGGGATGGGTTATTCTCGTATCTTAACAGTTTTGACTCTTCTCTAGTTTTTAGTTCGGTTGACATTGACATGAAGTTTTCCATAATTACCCCATTTTTTGTGAAATTGTATTCCTTTGTTCCTGTTGTTAGGAAGAGGATATCCCATTGTAATGATGCTTGGATGGAGTCAAGAGTTATTGTATTATTCTGTTTTTAGATCTAACCGAACGTCGTCAAATTGGAGTTCGTATTGTAAGCTTCGTAATAAGGCTAAGAGTGTGATTAGGAGGGAAAACAGGAAACATTTTTCTAGACTTTTTGGTGGACTTGATTCTGCTGGTTTGTGGAAAGTTCTTAGGCTCTTGTAACACAATGGCTGGGGAGCCAAATGAGTTGGTTAAAATTGAATTATATTTATTTTGTTATTATTTTTACATACATTAGTATTAAAATGATATATGAATATGGTTATATTTAGCTGTAAGTACTCAGGAAGTTATTACTATGTAATACATATATAATTTGGTCTGGATGGCTTTGTATTACAATACTGAAGTTAATTGTCCACTTAACTGTAATGCAGCTAAAGCAGTTTGGTTGATGCTTTGATTTGGTAGCCGGAGTATTGTATTAGTATTTTGTTTTCTTCCATCTTCGGAAAAGCGGACAACCTATGCTCGATTGCGACTGCTGCTGCACCGTGTTGCTATTCACCAGATCGAGTTATCATCTAAGAGCTTCTAAGATAATCTTGCCATAGTTTATCTTGGAGTTTGAACTCTCTTTCACCACAATGGTGAGGGGTTTCGCAAGATCATCGTGAGTTACTATGATGGTGGTGGTACCAGGTGGATATTCCGACTACGGTTGTGTTATGTATGTATGCTTGAATGGCAGGATAATGCCTGCCTCATAGTCTCCAACATCCCCAAATACGGCGGCAATTGTTTGCTGCTCAGCAAACTATTTAACGGTTTTCTTTGTTGTTATTGTATCCCTTTCAAAGTTTTTCAAAAGGGTATATAAAGTGGAGATCAAATTATCAGACAGATCTGACAGACATATCAGAAGTAGTTATCGATAAAATATCGATTTTTCGTCCACACATACAAATTTATCTGACAGACATCATTTGAAGCAAGACACCACAGTGTCAACATCAAAGGTATTACTTGATTGCCCGCAGCAAGCGAAAGAGAAGAGGAGGCACTGCTGCGAACATTTGTTATGCACACGTTATACACAAACTAATTTCTAGGAAAAAAACTAAGCACACATACATCCTATTTCTATGTTTTACCAAGCATGTATGTTTTTTATTTATTGACATTTTATTTTAATAAAATAAATTACACTGAAGGTTTGTATTTTTTTTCATTTCACATTAAATTCCAGAAATTCCGCTCTTCTCCTCTTCGTTTGTTCTCTCCGACATTTTATCTCACGCTCTCTGTTTTATCGATAACCTAAAAGAAATCGCTTGGTTTTCAAACAGATTTGAAGACCATCAACGAACAAAATAACAACAGCGACATTTCGTTTTGTGTGTTAAAATTATTGTGTTAAATACAACACAAATGTATGCTAACAACATAGATAAAGGAAATAACTAGATATCGCACATGCCTTGGGATATTTCTTGTTCAGTGGGGTATTTTCAAGATAGAGGTGAAAGCAATAATTATTACATTGGATCCCAAATAAAATATACCTTGCGAGATGTATTTAGAACAGGTGATAGCAGTAGGTGTTGTAGGCAACATCAACAGGCATTTTGTTTTGTTTAGTGGGTCGCTTCTGTACAAGTCAACACAAAGTAATACCAGCAATAACAGTACACCAAAAAAGCTCATAACAAAAATGCATTTGAATTAGAAAGTGGGGAACACAACGACATGAAAAAAACTAAATTAGTTGTTTGAATAGCACAACCTGTAAAATGATTCTATTTTTGTATTGAACATATGTCCCACACTGTTGAATAAACGTCAGTGAATGTTAATCAGCTATGAATTGGATGATTTAAGAAATTCAACAATCAGTTTATTTAGTTTTAGAGTTATATCGCAAAAATATTAGCATAAACACGACGGCATATGTAAGACAAGAATGAAAACTATTGATTTATTTATTATTATTCGCCCTTATTCCCGTTGTCGTCGTCGACGCAAAACGACGTCGTCTTGTGACGACGTTGTAAAATCGGTATTTTCGTAGTCGTTTTTGATAACTATCGACGACTTTTGACATATGTTTGGTATTATGTAAGCTAATGTGACGACGACGTTGAATAGAAACGACTCTGTATCTGTCATCGCAGTTTTTGGTAGCGACTTGAATTCAATTTGAAGAAACAATTTTGTGCACGTTTCAAAGTAAGTTTTGTTCTGTTAACAATGGCTTTAAAAATGAAAATTTCAGCTACAAAACAATTCGAAACTCTTGTTCCTGAGTTGGAAAAAAATCCGTGCCTGGCAAAAGGATTTCGGAGAGGAACAGTTCCGTCCAATTTTAAACACCAATGGGAAGAAATTGGGAAAAATTGAATTCCTTTGGGCCGCCGTTAAGAGATAGTGATGGTTGGCAAAAGGTAAATAACAGTAACACTTAATCCTTAAATTTCATTAATAAGATTCATTTTTTAGGTTTGGAGAGATTTGAAATTTAAGGTTAAGAAAAAGATTGTGCCAAATAAGGCGGAATGCAATGCAACAGGCGGCGGACGGTATAAACAGGCAACACTTAGCCAGTTAGAAGAAGCTGTCGGCAACATCCTTCAATTTGAGAAGCAGATAAATCCAGAAGGCCAGAAGGCGCTGTACAGGATGTACGTATTATCGTACAAGATGATGAAAGTACGGTTCTGGAGGATGTAATGGAACAGGTTGCAGAAGAATTTGAAATGCATATACTAGGTGACGGTAATGATTTTAACCTGGAGTTAAATATAGAGGAACCAGCCACTGAAGAAGCAAGCGCAAAAAAAAAAGAAAACTTCAACAAAAAAGCGTAGCAACGAAAAGCAAAGCCTGCTAGAAAAACATTCCGCTATGCAGGAAAAGGTACTGACGGACATTTCCAATACTATAATGTCCGTGAAAACTATTATAAAGGACACCTCTCGTTACCAACGGAAGCTTTTAGAAGTGGAAGAAAAAAAATTAATGTTGATGGAAAGTAAACATAAGAGGGAACAAAAGTTATATGAAAGTGAGATGAAAATTAAAAGTCTAAAGATCCAGATAAAGGAAAAGGAGCTACAGTTGCTCAACAAATAATTTTTAAGTAAACTGCATCGTTTAAGTGGATTTATGTATATATTTGTTTTGTTTTTTTTTTAGTGAATTCTTTTGTTTTGTTTTACTTACATAGTTTCTAAGCCATATTTATACTAAATAAACTGAAGACTGAATTTAATTTAAAGAAAACTGGTTTTTATTTCATCTCTTATTTCTGATGCTTCAAAACTTTGGCTATTTTCTATATCATTATTGATTTCAATATCATGTTGAATATTTTCTGCATTGCTTATATCATCTTCTATAAAATTTGAACCATATTTAATACATATGTTGTGAAGTGCAGCGCAAACATTGGCAATTTTAACGGTTTTAGCGGGCTTATAATGCGCTCACCAGTGTCATAACGTTCTCTTAAAAATGTTTTCGCTAGACTGACGTTCCAAATTAAGGAATCATGCGCTGAATCTCCAAACCGGGTATCTAAAAACCGTATGCGCATTTTGTGATCACAAATCTAAGAATGAAAAATTTATTATCATCAAAATGTAAGTTAAGCTTCCGTTAATACTTACAACCATAGCATTTAAACTGAAATATCCTTTCCGGTTGTAGTACAGATGCTGGTCTTCTTTATTTGGAGCCAAAATTTTGATGTGGGCTCCATCGACACATCCAATTACACCAGGAAATCCTGTTTTATCAAAAAAATCAAGTTTGGCTTCCGATTTTTCATCTTCAGTCATTTCCAATTGTATCCATTGTGGACGAATGACCGATTCTAAAGCATTCAGTGTTTCTGTCAAAATCTTGCAAACCACTGCGATTGAAACAGAAGTTGACCTGACTTCACTTTTCATTAATGGCCCTATTTGTTCCAGCACATACTTAAATGCATTCTTATTTAGGCGATAGTAGTTCTCGAATCTAAGAAAAGAAAATAGTTAGTGGCCAGCATTTAAACACAAATTACTTGTTATCTGGCAAGCTTAGGACTTTTTATCTGGCAAGCTTAGGACATCTGATCTTTGCCGAAGTATTTTTCTTTCGAATATAAGATTATTTTTACTTTCCTCATCATCACTTGAATTTGAATCGGACACAAAAAAATTTTTTCACAAAACACAGAATAAAATAAATCTGCTGATGCACAAATGCAAGATATGTGTTGTTATTTCTTTCACGTTATCGATAAACAGTCGACGTCGTCTCATGGTAGTTACAGAATACCAAAATAGCGTCATTAAAACGATGACGACGACAACGGGAATAAGGGCGATTATTTATGATTTCCTAAGTTCAATGCTTTATACTTATACTTATTCACTCAAAGTCTAAGTGAGTACCAGTGGCAACACATATGAAGTAGTAATTTGGAACTAATAAAAGTAAGTTGCATGAAGAAATGTAAGTATTTTAATAAATATTTATGTATAGTTGACCTGTAATCTTTTCGAATTTACTCTAGTGCTTAGTTCGGCTTAAGGTCATGTACATAAAAACAATTTATTCGTTTTACTGGGTAATCATCTATTCCGATATATTTCAACTAGCATCGCTAATCCTTGTCAAGGATATGTCCGAAGTATCACAATGAAAACATTAAAATATATGTATGTTGAACATCACGCACAAAGCTCGCTGACTACTAATCACTAGAATACTATTTTAATAAACTTTATGTTTATGAATAATTATTTATATTTAATTTGTGTTTACAGGGAAAACTCAAGACAAGAAGTCATTATATTTGTTGTTGTTTTCCTTTATTTTTAAAACAAAACAAATGTTTTGCAATTAAACAGTGTAATACGGCCACTTAAAAAGTAATTTTGAAAAGTGAAATTTCAGAATACCAAACTCGAATACTTGTGAATTGAAAATGCTTTGTGAAATAAAAACGAATGGAATGCAGCACATGGGTGATAAAGTAAGCTCTGATCGTTACTGTAAGGCAAGTAGCTATGCCAAATCGCTGATAATTAACGCAGTAACAGATGACATATACGAGAAACAAACAAAAAGAAACAAAAACGAATTTGGCATCTTACCCACGGAAAAGATGAAAAAACACTAATCAGCTGGGCTGACGGTTTTACCCGATAGATAATTTTACCATGGTACTCCACTTTCAAAACTATTATGTTTTTGTTGGTTTTTGTACTATTTTGTTCACTGACATGATTTAAATCATAGTGTAATAATATAAGTGGAAGCATAAGCCCAGCTGATCAGGCATTTTGTTATTTGGTTGTTTCTATTTATCATTCTTTGTTTACGTAGTACACTCGAAGTGTCAAACTTGTCTCTTCATTTGTTTTGAATCTCTTTGCTTACGCTGGTCGTTTCACCGCCTGTAGTTTTTTTGATGGCTAAAAATATATAGAAGAAGTAACTAAAATTACCTACATATGTATGGACTTACCGATGGATACTTACCAATTTGGATCTTAAATGCGTTCCAACTTTCTGCCTATTACTTTTTTTCAATACATGTAATCCTATGCAAGTAATTATTTACTTTGGCGTTTTTCCTTTGCCTCTTCTTCGTATATAAAATGATTTTGACATATCGAGTGTATTGTCATAACAATAGTACAACAAAATTCTGTCAAAATCGTTTCATATTACAACAACACGCCACGCGTCGACTTATATTATTAGACTATGATTTAAATTGTGCGTTGCACCCATGGTAGAATGAGAATGTAAACTCTGTAGACAGCTGATTTCAGTTTTAGTTGGCTGCTTCTGTCAGATTCAAATGTTTTGTGATTGTACTTTTCTGTTTACATTTATTTGTTGGTATACTTATGTGTTGACTTTAACATGAGGAGAGCCTAAACAATAACAAAATGCCTGTTGTTCTTGCCGACAGTTATTGTTGCGACTACTTTTTTACTATGCACAAAAACTTTTAATCTTCTTGATTTTGCCCCTTTTGTGGTTATCAATCTGAAATCAAAAAAATTTGCTTGATTTCCCATACGTTTTAACATACGACAAATCTGGTGTTTTTTCTTATTTGTCTAGGAATCAGGAAAAAAATGCTTGATTTGCTTTATGCAACGCTGTTATATCTCACACTACGAACGAATAGTACGTTTGTTTACAACCATTTCAATCATGGTACATCGATCTGGTGGTACCACTAGAAGACCCGACTTAGTATTTATCGCATTTCTTTGGTATTTATTGTAGCAAAAAATTCTTGCTCATTTGTTTTATTTGTATTCTGCTTCCAGTTTTGATGTAATTTCAAAATATTTTAATATTTAATATTATTTGTGAAAAGGAAAAATAAAAAATTTGCAGTAAAGATATAGTGGAGCTTTTGCTTGTAAAATAAATCTAAATCCAAATCTAATGCTTCAACAGCCAGTTCAGTAATGACACAAAGATATTCAATATTCGAATATTCAATAAAGATATTAATTATTTCGTTCTTATATTCCATTTCTATTTTTGCATTTGCTTATTTATTTATTTGTAATATCCTGCACAACAAGATTTAATTATAGTACAGGATCAGCATATGGCTAATAATAAAATTAAAAAATATTTTCGTTTGCATTAATTAAATAGAAATACAAAAATATAATTTAAGAATTAAATTATATTAATTCTTAAATTATATTAATTTCACTTTATTGCAAATGAATTAAGTTGCTGTTTTGTTAGAAGTTTTATATTTTTATTGCTACGAATAACCAATTAAAGAAGATTGATTAAAGAAGATTGATTGAAAAATTCACCGTATAAATGCTGATGAATTTAAGAAGCAACTTTAAAAGAGAATACAAAAAATTGCCTGCAATAGATTTTATCGTATAAAAGGCCTCTGATCATGGTACAATACTATCTTCATGGTAATAGCAGCGCGCGTTGTTGTTGTTGTAGGCAGCAACAACAGGTATTTTGTTTTTGTTCTATTCGCTTCAGCTGTCAAACTCTACTCAAATACATACCAACAACACAAGAATGCAAACGAGTACAAAAACAAAATACATGTGAGTCTGACAGCCGAAGCGAAGAACCTCATGAAAAAAATGAAAACAGCTGTTCTTACGACTTTACCATGAACATATTATTGTACCATGGCCTCTGATTGACTAGCAAAGTTGACTAGACTTATTCGTCTTTTATACGATGACTTACGACCCTGGGACATTGTGTTCATTCGCTCTTGGTACCGCTTCGTAAATTCATGTGCGTTCAGACGACGACTCTCATAGAATAATGCATACATAGAAACTTTTATTCGATCAATAAATTAAACGTCATAGGTACGATGGAAAGTAAACATTGGATGGTGGAAAATATGGGTTCAATAATACCAGATAGAGGCAATAGTAAACAACGTTCCACAAAAGAACAACAACCGAATTTCGTGTTTTTGTGGCGAACTAGTTGTGTTAAATACAATACAAATATATACCAAAGATAAAAGTCAACAAAAACGTGTGAAATATATTTAAATTTTTCAGTTCTACACCAAAACGACAGGAAAAAGTTAAGTGAACATATTTTGTAACTCCACCTGGTGTAAGGTAATGTTGAATTTAATTGCTCTCATTTCCAGAAACCTACGATCATGGTACAAAGAAATGGTAGAAGCACTAGCCCAGCTGATTTGAACTTTTTTCTGGACTGAGTGTGAGTAAGTTTTTCTCTTATGTCAAAGTTTGTTTACATTTGTTTGTCAGCAACCCCCGTTCGCCAGCAACTGCTATTTTTGAAATATTTCTCTGCAAAACTTACATAGAAACGTTTTTAATTTTCACACTTAAACACTTTCAATATATCAAATAACACTCAATCATTTTCTAAATGGAACTTTTTGCAAATTTATTTACGTTTTCATGATTTTTCTATCAGCTGACTTGACACAACACAGAACTGAGCAAAAACAAAATGCCTGTTGTTTTTGGCTTGTTGTATTTGTTGTCGTACTGCATCTACCATTATATTTCTACCATGCCTATGATGAAGAGTGTGAAATGAAACGTCAGAAGAGAGAATAAGTTTATCTATGTTCTATTCTATGACGACTCTCGTTATACAACTATCCGTGACTCTTTGTGACGTATTGTCGGTTAAACTTTTTTTTTATATTCGTAATAATCTCAAATGGCAGATAAAATTGCAATTGTATTGTTTTAATTCATTAAGGAATTGCTTCAAAATAATGTTTCACTACTTTTTGTATACTGTTGCTTTTCCGCTATGTCAAAACACGAAAGAGATGAAAGAGAAAAAAATGCACCCTGAATTTCCAATTCGTATATCTTATGCCACCCCTCTTCTTCTCTACGCTCCTCACCAAGAAGTCGTGAGTCGTGTCCCAGGGTCGTAAGTCATCGTATAAAAGACGAATAACAGCGTTATAAAAAGACTATGCGACGCATCTGCCGATTGCCGATCAAATTGTTTCCCTGAATAGTTCTATAATTTTCGAAAACAGAATGAATGCTCAATTAAAAGCAGAATTGGGAAATGCTCGTCAATGTTTATTAGAAACTTACCATTTGGCCTTAGCATACGGCGGTTCAGGTAAAGTGTACACACATACTACATCTTCTCCGGAATTGTTAATATATTTCACTTTTAGACACCCAGGAACCTGAAGAATATTTTGAATTGGCGGCACAGCTTTGCAACATTAATGAGAAATCCAAACGCCAGGAGGAGGCTATGGAATGTGCCAAGGAGTCACGTAACTTGGACGATTTTGAGAAGGAGAATACAAAATTAGTGCAAAATCTTGAGAAAAAAAAATACGATCCAAAAAAATCTTCAGAGTTCAAACAATTTAAAGAACAACTGCTGCTTATAAAGCAAGCCGTACAGGATTCAGTTGCATCCACTTCAACGAGCAATGCAACCCGAGTAGAAAGTGATGATTTTGTCATGGAGAGTGAAATCAATGTTTTTGATCCATTGACTAAACAAAGAATGAAGAATCCTGTTCGCAACACTATATGTGGCCATCATTATGAGAAGACGTGTATATTGGAAGCCATACAAATCAATAAACGCCTGAGGTGTCCAGTGGCGGGATGTGGCAATAAGCAATTTGTAATAAATCAACATTTGCAGGATGATAATTTGTTCAAAGTACGTTTGCAACAGATGGCTGAACAAGAATCAGAAGAGGAATAAACAAATCTTATTAATAATCATATATTTAATTAAATTTGTAAAAGCTATGTACATAGGTGTATTAAAATGTCTGTTTCTTTTCATACTACTACGCATAATAGTAAGATTCCATGAATTGTTTTCTTTTAATTGTACCTCGCCCTACATCGAGAAGAATCGCAATCCATGCCAATTCATCATCAATCAGCTTGAGAGATGTTTTGCGAAGCGCTAATCAAAGTATCTCTTAAATCCTTTGTAGATTGTATATGAACTCGAACAGTATTTAAGAACGTAGGGTATGGCATTGGACCAGCTGGGTTATCTTGCATGTAGGGTTCGGTGCGTAGTGCCGTAACAGCTCCAGGCAGATAATGCTGTGCTGACGAATATTGTTGCATGCATTGCATGGCCGTCTTTAAGTGCAACTCGATCTGATCGCAGTAAGCGTAAAATTCCTCAAGATGTTTATCAAAACGAGCCGAATTCATCATAGTATCTCTTTTTAAATTATCAGCCATGTTATTCTGTTGAAGGGTGAAAGCAGCTCCACGAAAAGTCATAAGCAGAGACTCGCGCATGGGCATGAACAGGCTCTTCACTTTGGAAATATTATCGATCTTTTCGGCTTGTTGCTGCTGCTGTTGTTGAGCTTGAGGATTCTGCTGCATTTGTCCAGACATTTGTTGTTGTTGTGGTACCATCTGTTGGCCTACTGGAGGCTGTTGTGGCGAAGACTGCATAAGTGGTGAAACGCCCGGCTGCATCATGGCATTTGGTGGACCCACAGGCCCCGTAATTTGACCAATACCACCCATTTGCTGCTGTGGCATTGTATGCATGTTCATATTAGGATTCATTGTAAAATTATCTTCTTAATAGCTTTAATAAGACGTTAACCTTCTACTTTCCATCAATTGAAATATTTATAAATTGAAATATATCAAAATAGAGTTTGTTGACATCAACTCAAAGAGTATGGAATTTTAAGTAGAGACGAAAATTTAATCCAGGAGTTGAATTCCAATTAACAAAACGAGAGAAGTGACTCGTTTCTCTGCTCTCACTCGTTCGCTCTTCGTTGTGTTTCAAAACACGGGGAGTTTTTTGATGATGTTATAGTATGTAACTATAGAAATACCAGCCATTTTTAAATAAAATTACAAAAAATATAAAATCATCAAGGTATGACGCGAGAAACAAATGCGTATGAGTGAATCAGCTTGACTTTTTGGGTCTTTTTCTCGAGGGGTCACTAATGGCAAACTATTTTCTTTACCTGTACTGCTCTAGATCATAGATAAAGTAAACAAATATCCATACACGGGACCATGGTAGAAATATAATGGTAGATGTAGTACGACAACAAATACAACAAGCCAAAAACAACAGGCATTTTGTTTTTGCTCAGTGTCTGTGTTGTGTCAAGTCAGCTGATAGAAAAATGATGAAAATGTGAACAAATTTGCAAAAAGTGCCATTTAGAAAATGATTGTGTGTTATTTGATATATTGAAAGTGTGTAAGTGTGAAAATTAAAACGTCTCTATATAATTTTTGCAGAGAAATATTTCAAAAACAGCAGTTGCTGGCGAACGGGGGTTGCTGACAAACAAATGTAAACAAACTTTGACATAAGAGAAAAACTTACACTCAGTCCAGAAAAAAGTTCAAATCAGCTGGGCTAGTGCTTCTACCATTTCTTTGTACCATGGTAGAAGCACTAGCCCAGCTGATTTGAACTTTTTTCTGGACTGAGTGTGAGTAAGTTTTTCTCTTATTTCAAAGTTTGTTTACATTTGTTTGTCAGCAACCCCCGTTCGCCAGCAACTGCTGTTTTTGAAATATTTCTCTGCAAAAATTACATAGAAACGTTTTAATTTTCACACTTAAACACTTTCAATATATCAAATAACACTCAGTCATTTTCTAAATGGCACTTTTTGCAAATTTGTTTACATTTTCATCATTTTTCTATCAGCTGACTTGACACAACACAGACACTGAGCAAAAACAAAATGCCTGTTGTTTTTGGCCTGTTGTATTTGTTGTCGTACTGCATCTACCATTATATTTCTACCATGAATTACCACGAAATGTCACCGATCTGGCCAATTACGTCCAATGGCTTGCCGAAGTTACAGTCGTCGAAAATTCAGACATTGGCGAGGCAAGTGGCAGAAGTGTAAGTGTGGTAGTAAAATAGTGTGAATGCATTGCTACTGTCGCAGCAAAATTGTCCCGTGTAAACGCCAGGATAGATAAAGGAAATTAGTAGAAATCGCACAGGCGGTGGCAAGTACTGCCACTAGGTGCTGTGTTGTCGTTTTGTAACTCTCATTGACGTTTCATATAACATTCACTGACGTTTATTCAACACTGTGGGATATTTTTCCAATACAAAAACAGTATCATTTTCCAGGTTGTCCTATTCGAACAACTAATTCAATTTTGTTGATGTCGTTGTGTTCCCCACTTTCAAATTCAAATGTATTTTGGGTATGTCCTGTTTTTGGAGTACTATTATCGAATCGAGCCACCAACCAAAAACAAAATGCCTGTTGATGTTGCCTACAACACCTACATCTATGACCTGTTCTTAATGCATCTGCAAGGCATGTTTTATTTGGGATCAAACGTTATAATTATTGCTTTCAGCTCCATCTAGAAAATATCCCATTGAACAAGAAATTTCCCAAGGAATGCCCGATATCTAGTTATTTCCTTTATCTCATAGATAAAGGAATATATATCAAAGGAATGCCCGATATCTAGTTATTTCCTTTATCTCATAGATAAAGGAATTAACTAGATATCGCACAAGCCGTGGGAAATTTCTTGTTCAATGGGATATTTTCTAGATGGAGCTGAATGCAATAATTACAAGGTTTGATACCAAATAAAATATACATTGCGAGATGTATTTAGAACAGGTGATAGCAGTAGGTGTTGTAGGCAACATCAACAGGCATTTTGTTTTGTTTAGTGGGTCGCTTCTGTACAAGTCAACACAAACTAATACCAGCAATAACAGTACACCAAAAAAGCTCATAACAAAAATGCATTTGAATTAGAAAGTGGGGAACACAACGACATGAAAAAAAATAAATTAGTTGTTTGAATAGCACAACCTGGAAAATGATTCTATTTTTGTATTGAACAACTGTCCCACACTGTTGAATAAACGTCAGTGAATGTTATGAGAAACGTCAATGAAAGTTACAAAACGACAACACAGCACCTAGTGGCAGTACTTAACAACGCCTGTGGGATATCTACTTATTTCCTTTATCTATGCAAATAGATGAAGCACAAGCATAGATAAAGGAAATAAGTAGATATCGCACAGGCGTTGTCAAGTACTACCACTAGGTGCTGTGTTGTCGTTTTGTAACTCTCACTGAAGTTTCTCATAACTTTCATTGACGTTTAACACTGTGGGGAATTTGATACATACAAAAAAAGTTTTGTTGCCGTTGCTCTGAAATTCAACACAAGCGAACACCAACAATAACAGTAAACAAAAAGACACAATCAAAATAACAAAATTTGGACTTGAAAGTGGGGATCACCACGACATGAAAAAAATAAGTTAGTTGTTCGAATAGCACAGCTGGAAAATTAGTCTTTTTTTGTATGTATCAAATTTCCCACAGTGTTGAATAAACGTCAATGAAAGTTTCGAGAAACTTCAATGAGAGTTACAAAACGACAACCCAGCACCTAGTGGTAGTACTTGAAAACGCCTGTGCGATATCTACTTATTTCCTTTATCTATGGTGAGAATTATGGGAAACTTCAATGAGAGTGACAGTAGGACAGGATAGCACCTAGTGAACAAAGTTGACAATGGGCGCGCTATATCTATTATTTCCTTTATCTATGCTCCAGATAAAGGAATTTAGTAGATACATAGATAAATAAAAACCATAGATGACTCATTTGCTTAATCACAATTTTCCCCAGAGGGCCCATGTTGTTTCCGTACGACAATTTTTCACTCGGATGCGGCGAAAAAGCACTCAAACACCATATTTCTTTCGATTTTGTTGTTTAAATTTTGCAAATTGAATATAAATATTAGAAATGCATAATACAAAAGATACAAAAGTATGGTTATATAGTTTTTTCAATACTTTTTGTTTCGAGCGAAATTTACACATATCCACCGCTCCGGCGCCATCTAAAAAATCTCCCTTTACTTTCAAATCCACCACTTCTTTTTCAGCATATATGGTATTTTATTTTTCCAAGCTAGATACCATAGATAAAGGAAATAAGTAGATATCCCACAGGCGTTGTCAACTACTGCCACTAGGTGCTCTGTCGTCGTTTTGTAACTTTCATTGACGTTTCTCATAACATTCACTGACGTTTATTCAATAATGTGGGACATTTTTCCAATACAACAATAGAATCATTTTCCAGGTTGTGCTATTCAAACAACTAATTTAGTTTTTTTCATGTCGTTGTGTTCCCCACTTTCAAGTTACTGGTATTGTTGGTGTTCGTTTGTGTTGGATTTGAGAGCAACGGACCACAAAACAAAAACAAAATCCCTGTTGATGTTGCCTTCCATACCTATTGTTAGCACCTGTTCTAAATACATCTTGCAAGGTATATTTTATTTGGGATCAAACGTTGAAATTATTGCATCCAGCTCCATCTAGAAAATATCCCATTGAACAAGAAATTTCCCAAGGTATGTACGATCTAGTTAATTCCTATATCTATGCTAGATACATACGTAAATCAACTATGGTATAGAGAAGAACATTTACTCATGGAGTGGAATGCCTACAAAGAAAACGTGTGAAACGCGACGTTTTCTGCTCTCTCTTACTCTTTTCGTTGAATATTTAAATACACGAGCAGCTTTCTGATGATGTATTGTATCTAACTATAGAAATTCCAAGCATGTTTTAATAAAATGTTTAATAAAAAATAAAATATGTAAAAAGTATGAAATGATAACGTTATGATGCAGGAAAGAAATGCGGTTGAGTTAATCGCGTCGACTTTTTTGGGTCTCTTTTACTAGGGTTGCCAAAGTGCGCCGGTTTAGCTTCTCTACTTGTACATCCTCTTTGATACCTAGAGAAGAAAAACCAGCGCAATTTGGCAACCCTAGTAGAAGAGAACCAAAAAAGTCGAAGAGATTCACTCAAACGCATTTCTTTTCCGCATCATAACTTGATCATTTCATACTTTTTACATACACTATGTAATTTTATTTAAATATGGTTGGAATTTCAATAGTTCATCAGAAAACTGCTCGTGTATTGAAATATTCAACGAAGAGAGCCAGAGAGCAGACAAACGACGCTGTTCACTCGTGTTCTTTGTTTGCATTCCACTCGAAGAGTAAATATTCTTCTCTATAGCATAGTTGGTATACAGAGAGTCGTCGTCTAAACGCATATGAGTTTACGAAGCGTTACCAAAAGAGAATGAACACAATGGCCCAGGGTCGTACAAGACGAATAGATGCTGTGCTGTCGTTTTGTAAATCTCATTGAAGTTTCTCATAACCATTGACGAATTTAGTATAGACACATTAATTCTCTCATCTGATGTTTCATTTCACACTCTTCATCGTAGATTTGAGGAAATGAGAGAAAAAATTAACTTACATCAGGTGGAGGTACAAGAACTGTTTACTTAACTTTTTCATTTCGATTTCGTATAGAACTGTGAAATTTAAATGTATTTTGTCGTTGTTGTATCTTTGGCATACATTTGTATTGTATTTAACACAACTATTTGGCCACAAAAACACGAAATGTTGTTGTTCCTTTGTTGGTCTGTCACCTAAGTGACACAACAGCACGCGTGGATATGAACCTCTCGACAAACGATGTGAATCTTTGAGGCCTCACGTTGGGCACCAATTATGTCACCGCCACGTACAAGACAAATGGTTTTCCATCTTAATGCATCCCGACTGAATATATTAAGTTGGGCACCTTTATGTCTTATGCGCAGGCCAGATTGCTGAGGTTTATTTAACGTCAATTTCCCTACTGTCGTACATCATTAAGCGGCTTGCTTGGTATGCCATGCTTAAGCCTGGGCTGGTAAACATCAACACAATCTGACATGGCAAACATCAAGAATACATACCAAGGCTAAAAAAACAAACGAACCGAAAGCACAGGATATTCTACGACATAATAATAAAGAAAAAAAAAACGGTGCCCGAACGGATATTTCGTTAGATGGATAGGAAAACAACAAAAGAAAAACAAAACCAAAACCGATTCGAAATTGCCATGTGATTGTTTGCCTTGAAGAAAATAAAGGATTTTTGCGAACGTAGGGTAAACTTATTTGACATTAAAGTTTCACTGACAGATGTTGTGGTCAGTGTCGCCCACCGTCGCGAAGTCCCTACGACTTCACCATGACTGCTTCACGTCCAGAATCCCAAAATGAATATTGCCCCAAAGAGGCTTACCTGTTGTTTACCCCTATTACCATTATGGCCTGCTTACTCAGCCATAGTAAAAACACAATCGCTTCTCAAAAACGTTACAAATATTTTATTGTTCCCTTAATGGAATGCTAATAAAATCAATCTCAACTTATCATTCCTATACTTAATTTTACAAATCGCAATTAAATTTTCTTAAACAAAATGTTGCCCTACGGGTGAAGCGCTACAAAAACAATAACTTTAAAGGTTGGTTGAGACTTAACCATTGTACCCGTTGACAGACCAACGGGCTGTATAGGCTTTGCTTAAAATTATCACCTAATTTAACAATTTTCTTATTAACACAATAATTTTTACTTTTACTTAATTAACATGCTCGCTGTAGCCTAAACCAAAAGTGTTATCTGACCATGAGGTCCAAAATTCGTAATAAAAGGGGAACTTATTGTCAAGTCTCGAATATCACGAGCCGAGTTTCTATTTCTTACTCCGTTTGGTATACTCGATCTGTCATATAACCCGATGGCTAAAATGCGTCATTTCGTACCGAATTTTAAAAATCCGTATCCCTACCGAGCTAGTTTTGGGATCCGAATCCCGATCGAACTGTCGTTTGGCCCGAATTGGCCTACTATATATTTATAGATATAGTAAAAATTTAATATGATCAATAGGAATGGATATATATATACATGATTATACGTCAGTTGTAATCGTCAAAGTCACTGCTCGTCCCTTATTCTTTATTGAAATTATTGCTTTTATTTACGGTGAACGAATCATGCATTTTAATGTTACAATAAGCTTGTTTTTTTATTCCCTGCTAAACTAATTTTTCGACGACTTTGTATGGAGTGCCGCTTAAAATCGCTTAATATCACTTAGTTCCCCATACAAAGTCGTCGAAAAATAAGTTTAGCAGGGAATAAAAAAAACATTACAATAATTTAATTGGCCTTGTCCAATTATGACCAGAAAAAAATTAAAAATTAATTATTATAGGCGCTTCTTAATCCCGCCTTTTCAAATCACAATAATCTAACGTATTCCTTTTCTTTTATTACGTTACCGGGAATACACTTTATATGTTCCAACTTTGTTTTTCAAATGCACTTCTAATATGCCACTTCAATTTATGTTACGGAAAGGAATTTAGAAAGCGTATAAGTCGCTTAAAAACATGCCAAATGCATTGTTGACTATGATCAATTTACGATTTCTATATTAGGAATACACTTTCAAAATTACGTTGGCTAGAAGAGTATTTTGTCTTATAATAAAGTACTTTTCTAGATACGATTCTATATTTTCATCAACTAAATTTTAATCTTTAAATGTCAAACTTTACATTTATCGTTGACCTTTTTATTTTCATATTTTAAGTTTTCCATCATTGGCTATTTCATATTTCTAATTTGCCTTTAAATTTTAACTTTTATCATGCCTGGCCTTAATGGATTTTGAATGTTACTTTCGTCGGTATTATCATATTTAAAATATTTTGTTTTTATTGGCCTAAAGATTTGCAATTGTTATTATGGTTGGCCTTTATTGATTTTGAACTATTTTCTTAGACATGGTCGACTTTATATTTCATCTTTACTTTCTTAAAATGTATGTTTACTTTTTCCAGCTTTTATGTTGTTGTCGCCGTTTACGGTGTTTTTATGCTTTCGACCATTTAAATTTTATTATTAACCTTTTTGATTTTTAGATTTTCACTTTTCACTAATTTTCGGCCCTATCTTTAGTCGGGGGTACCTGTAAGTCCGGGGGTGAAAATGAATCACGGACTTACCTTACTTGTCCTTTGGGTGATGGTGTTTTACTTACCCTTTTAATGTTGTTCAATGATGATGCAGATGTTGTGAACTAGGGACAGATGACTAATGTAAAGATGCAGCTGACTGAATAATTAATGTTGATAGAATGAATTTGTCTAAACTGACGGAAATTCTACGGTTGTTTTACGAGAGGAATCTGGATTTCAACAGGCCTAAAGGAAGTAAATTGCGTTAAAGGCCGAATTCTCCCCGGACACTACGCTTCCCCCGCGTTCTATGAATACTAGAAGCACTTTCTGGCGCCCGGACTGCGGTGGGAAGCGCGTATCCTCGGCAGTTCTCGTCTTCGATGGATCGCCGATGCGACTTTCGATGTGTCACTGCACTTTTCTAACCGGTGTGCGTCCGGGCTCGGAATTTATAGGAATAATGTGGCGGTTTGATACGCTAAATTTGGGGAAAACGAAAATATCATCAGAAACTATTTTCTTCTAACACAACGTCCCTCCTTTCCGCCACTTACCTAGTCCGCTTTCTAGAAAAGTTTGGGTTTTTGTCGGTGTTGCCTTCTCCTGCAGGCGTACGGGAAATTTCAAGGAATAACTCCTACTATTTGCGTTCTTCCTTACTGGAGCCTTTACTTAATGAAATTTTTCAACACGTTAACTGTTCGACTGGTTGACTGTACACTTTTACTATATTTTACTATCTGATTTAAATGACAATGTTCACTACTCGACTTACTCGTTCGTTGATGAAATTGCAAATGAATTATGAAATTACGTTTTGGCTTCGGCGTGGTGTTGCCGTCCGTTATTTTCATAGAGTAAATTTATAGTAGAGCTGCCATTTGTCTGATCTGACGTTTCCTTTCACACTCTTCGTCATGCGGTCGGTGTGATAGAGAGATGTTTGACGAAAAGTGATATACACCAGGTGGAATTACAATAACTTCTTGCTTTAATTTTTCATGCCATGTTGGTGAAAAAGTGTGAAATTTAAATTTGTTTTAAACTTTTTTATTGACTGTTATTGTTAGCATACATTTGTGTTGTATTTAACACATTAATTTTAACACATAAAACGAAATGCCGTTGTTGTTATTTTGTTCGTTGTTTTGTACCATTGCCTCTATCTGGTATTAGTAAAGCAATTCATTTCAACATCAAACGTATACATCACACGAGGACAAATGTCAGAAATTTGGTGACTGAAAGATTTTCTCTACCCATATTTACTCTATGGTTATTTTGCATTCCATTTTTCGTATGTGTGTGTGTGATTTACCATGTTGGGCTTGGTGACGTGCGAAAACAAAACCATAGAGTAAATATGAAGTAGAGCCGCCATTTGTCTCATCTGACGTTTCCTTTCACACTCTTCGTGATGCGGTCGGTGTGATAGAGAGATGTTTGACGAAAAGTGACATACACCAGGTGGGATTAAAATAACTTCTTGCTTTAATTTTTCATGTCGTTTTGGTGAAAACTGTGAAATTTAAATGTGTTTTACACTTTTTTATTGACTGTTATTGTTAGCATACATTTGAGTTGTATTTAACACAATAATTTTAACACACAAAACGAAATGCCGTTGTTGTTATTTTGTTCGTTGTTTTGAACCATTGCCTCTATCTAGTATTAGTAAAGCAATTCTTTTCAACATCAAACGTATACATCACACGAGGACAAATGTCAGAAATTTGGTGAGTGAAAGATTTTCTCTACCCCTATTTACTCTATGAACAAAACAGTTGGCTGAGATAAACTGTAGTTTTCGAGGCACACACACCCACATATTTCTGTCATTCATGAAGCAACGAGAAAAATACGTAGTAGCCACTTCTTAGGTCGGTGTCATCAGATGGCGGATGGTTGCCAGATCGTATTGGCATGGGTCGTTGTGTATAATTGCCTCTATCTGGTATTATTGATCCCATGCATTCCACCATCCAATGTTCACTTGCAACCATACCTATGACATTTAATTTATTGAGAGAATTAATGTGTCTATACTAACTTCGTCTATGCTCATAACACGCATTGACGTTTATTCGACACTGTGGGATGTTTGCAAAGAGGATGTACAGGTAGAGAAGATTAAAATGAGCAATTAGGCAACCCTCGTAGAGACAACCAATTCACACAAACGCATATCTCTCCCTTGTTATAAGTTGATTATTTCATACATCCTCTTTGAAATTTATTACATACAAAAAAACTATTATTTTTCCAGGTTGTGTTATTAGAACTACTAATTAAATATTTTCCATGTCGTTGTGTTCCCCATTATCAAATTCAAATGTATTTTGATTACGTGATATTTTGTTTACCGTTATTGTTGGTATTCGTTTGTGTTGTATTTTACAGTATCGGTTTATACCATAGATAAAGGAATTAACTAGATATCGCACATGCCTTGGGAAATTTCTTGTTCAATGGAATATCTTCTAGATGGAGCTGAATGCAATAATTACAACGTTTGATTCCAAACAAAATATACCTTGCAAGATGTATTTAGAACAGGTGCTAACAATAGGTGTGGTAGGCAACATCAACAAGGATTTTGTTTTTGTTTTGTTGTCCGTTGCTCTGAAATTCAACACAAACGAACACCAACGATAACAGTAAACAAAAAGCCACAATCAAAATAACAAAATTTGAACTTGAAAGTGGGGAACAAAACGACAAAAAAAAATTAAGTTAGTTGTTCGAATAACACAACCTGGAAAGTGATACCTTTTTTGTATGTATTAAATTTCCCACAGTGTTGAATAAACGTCAATGAAAGTTATGAGAAACTTCAGTGAGAGTTACAAAACGACAACACAGCACCTAGTGATAGTACTTGACAACGCCTGTGCGTTATCTACTTAATTCCTTTATATATTTTCTAGATGGAGCTGGATGCAATAATTACAACGTTTGATCCCAAACAAAACATACCTTGCAAGATGTATTTAGAACAGGTGCTAACAATAGGTATGGTAGGCAACATCAACAGGGATTTTGTTTTTGTTTTGTGGTCCGTTGCTCTCAAATCCAACACAAACGAACACCAACAATAACAGTAAACAAAAAGATGCAATCAAAATAACAAAATTTTAACTTGAAAGTGGGGAACACAACGACATGAAAAAAACTAAATTAGTTGTTTGAATAGCACAACCTTTGAAATGATTTCTCATAACATTCACTGACGTTTATTAAACAGTGTGGGATATTTTTTCAATACAAAAATAGAATCATTTTCCAGGTAGTGCTATTCGAACAACTAATTTAGTTTTGTTCATGTCGTTGTGTTCCCCACTTTCTAATTCAAATGCATTTTGGTTATGTGCTTGTTTGGTGTACTATTATTGTTGGTATTCGTTTATGTTGACCTGTACAGCATCGGCACACTAAACAAAACAAAATCCCTGTTGATGTTGCCTACCACACCTTTTGTTAGCACCTTTTCTAAATACATCTTGCAAGGTATATTTTGTTTGGGATCAAACGTTGTAATTACTGCATTCAGCTCCATCTAGAAAATATCCCATTGAACAATAAATTTCCTACGGCATGTGCGATATCTAGTTAATTCCTTTATCTATGGTTTATACCATAGATAAAAGAAAATAATAGATGAAGCAATTTTTAGTGCAACGGGTAATTTTCGAGGTGGCGTTGAAGCACTAATCAGGATTTTTTTTCCAAAACAAACAAAAAAACTAGAAAATATGACAGGTATTAAAATACGGCAATTTCAATTTCATTTCAAAAGAAAAACAATTATGACAAACATTTCGCTAGAGGGAAAAGGATTTAAGCACACACAGTTAGTCACAGGAATAGCAATAATAATATGATGGTGGTGTATTGTCTGGTTAGATATCGGAACTGTTTCAAAAACTCTCACAGCCAAAGTCACGATGTCGAACGTTAACGTTCGCATTCTTTCTAAGCGACAAACAGCTGATTTCGAAGTCACTAACAAGCATCAGAACGACAAGTCGAAAGAAAATCAATGCGAACGAAACGTAAGCATTTCAGTACAAAATCGGTAGTCACTAATTATTTTCGCTGTCATTTGTGCGAACACAAATGTCAAAAACAGTCACTTGTGTTTTTGTTTTCGCGTAGTGCTAATACAACGATTCAATTTAAAATTATTATTACATACATCAAAATGGAAAATAAATGGTAAGTAAACTGTTAATTATTTGTTTTATTAGAGTAATTATTGTTTTTACATATGTATGTTTATCTATTTCAGCATAAAAAAGTCAACCTTGCTGCAGCTGCAAACATTTTCGGATATATGGAGGACAATCCTGAGTTTGCTAGTGGTACGCCAGTATTTGGAGGCTCAAAACTGTCCACAGAGGAGCAGTGGAAAAAACTGACAATAAAATTAAACTCTATGGGACCTCCTATGCGTTCAGTTGTTGAGTGGAAAAAAGTGAGAGTTTAGTTTTATGTATTTTGTGTGTTTATGCGTGTTTTGTGTATTTACTTACAGACCTGTGCCGACTTGAAATCCCGGACCAAAAAAAAAAAATTGCTGAGAATAAGAAGAGCATGCTGCAAACTGGTGGCGGTCTATATCGGGAACACTCCCTGTTGAAATACAATAAGTTATTGAACAAAATATATTGTAATTCGAAGCAAGCTTTTCAATATAAAGCAATCGAGACTGTCATAATTTTTTCTTTTTCCGGTTAATCTCAAAAGAATCTCGCGGAATTCCGCAGTTTAATGGCTCGGGTTTCGATGACTGGCAGTTTCGTGTTAAATTGCATCTGGATTACTTAGGATTATTGGACGTTCTAACCGGCATTCAACCTACAGATAATGCTGCTAATGCTGCTTTCATAAAAAATGATAAGAAGGCAAAGGATAGATTGGTTGGATTCCTGCACTCAGATTGTTTGTGTTATGTCCGTGACAAAGAAACGGCAAAGGACATGTGGAACAACTTACAGTCCGTATTTGCAAAGAAGTCTATAGTTAACCAATTGCTGTTACGTAAGAAGCTTTCAAGAATGCGTATGAATGTTGGTGACAATGTAAATGCTCATATAATGGCATTTGAGAATTTAATTCGTCAGTTGAAGATGGCCGGTGCTACAATAGAAGATGCTGATTTGCTGGCTCAATTCTTTCTCACCCTTCCGGAAAAATATGATCCGTTGGTAACAGTAACTTGGTAAAGGAAAGGTTAATGTCAGAAGAAGCGAAGATATCTGATCGCCACGAAGAAGAGGTTGTAGAAAAAATAGCCTTTGCTGGTAAGAAACACCAAAAATTCAAGAAGTTTAATGGTAAGTGCTTCAAATGCAACAAATTTGGACACCAAGCTCGTAATTGTAGAAGTGCTGAAGCACGTGTGGCTGGAAATGAGGGTGTGTGCTTCATGGTTCGAAGAAATATTACCCAAAGATATAACGATAAGGGCAATAAAGTAACTTTCAAATTGGACTCTGGTGCAAGTGACCATTTGTCAAATAAAAAATGGTGCTATACAAATTTAAATAAATGAAATAAATGTTGCAAAAAACAATGAGTCCATAATTGCAAAACGTTGTGGTGAAATAAGTGGAGTAACTAACAAAGGTGTTCCTTTAACGATGATGGATGTACTGTACGTTCCCGACTTACGTGACAATTTGCTATCAGTAAGAAAACTTACAAATGCTGGTGTGGAAGTTAAATTCATTCGGGATAAAGCCATTATTTTAAAATGAATTGATAGCAACTGCTTATTTGCGTGGAAATCTTTATGAGCTGTATGTCATTGATAGCAACTGCTTATTTGCGTGGAAATCTTTATGAGCTGTATGTCATTATTGATGGAAATTCATCCGCTTTGTCCAGTGATGCAAAGGATGCCGTGCTATGGCATCGTCGACTTGGCCATATTGGTGAAAGTGGTCTTCAGAAATTACAAAAAGCTAATTTTATTAATGGCGTTAATCTTAAATCGAAATCGATTGGTTTTTGAGATGTGTGTGTAGAAGGTAAGCAATGTAGAGAACCCTTCGATGACACTCGTACAAGAGCAAAAAGAGTGTTAGAGCGCATACATTCGGACGTTTGTGGCCCTATTGATCCAATTGCGTGGGACGGATCCAAATATTTTGTGAGTTTCATAGATGACTACACTCACTTTGCCATGGTATACCTAATCAAGAAGAAATCTGATGTATTCAAAGCCTTTCAAGAATATGAAGCTATAGTCACTAGTATGTTTAGTGGTATCTCTATCTCCAAACTAACAATTGATCAAGGTAGGGAGTACTTATCTTAGGAACAATTTCAATGGTACAAGAGTAAAGGCATACAAGTGGAGCCTACAGTTGCTTATTCACCTCAACAAAATGGAGTAGCTAAGAGGTTCAATCGAACTGTAACAGAAAAGGTGAGAACAATGTTGATTGAATCCAAAGCTCCTAAGAAGATGTGGTCGGAAGCTGCCAAGGCAGCTGTTTTCATAATAAATCGTTGTCCAACAAGAAGCCTGGGAAATTTAGTGACTCCAGCGGAGATGTGGTTTGGCGTTAAACCCAAATATGATAAAATTAGAGTTTTTGGTTGTAAAGCTTATGCCTGGATACCGCATCAGTGTCGTAAATAGCTTGATGCCAGAAGTAAGAAGTCCGTAATGGTTGGATATGCACCAAACGGTTATCGTATTTGGGATATGGAAAAACAAAAGGTTGTAATTGGAAGGGACGTAAAATTTGAAGAGACTTGTTTTCCATTTGAATCTATCCAAAAGCATAATGAGGAAAGTCAAAAAGTAGTTACAGTTCAAAGGTGCCACGAGCAAGAGGGGGAATATGAGTGCAAAGATGCTGTGTCTATACCAGAAGTTAATGAAAACGAAAATTCAGTTATACCAAATGAGGATGGTGGCATAAATTTCTTGCCTGCAAATGATGATATTGCTGTTTTATCTGAAGATGATGATGAAGGTATGTCTGTGGTTCCCACTACTAGAGTCACCGTTCCAGTTCGTCGTGGTAGTAGAGAAAGACGTTTGCCTGGTAAACTTCTAAATTACTTTACTGGACTAGGAGCTACTGTATTAGATAGAAGAATACCTGAGACATATGATGAAATTCATTCCCTTGATGACGCTGATAGATGGTTAAAAGCTGTTGACGATGAACTCCAATCAATGGACAAAAATCAAGTATGGAAAATAGTAAAAGTTCCTAAAAATACGAAACTTATAAAATCGAAATGGGTATTCCGTGTCAAAGGAGATGGAAATGGAAATCAAACCAGATATAAAGCTCGGTTAGTGGCAAAAGGCTTTCAGCAAAAGCATGGTGTTGACTTTTTTGAGACATATGCTCCGGTTGCAAAATTAACAACAATTCGATTGGTGTTGGCTGTTGGTCTACATCGTGGATACATATTTCATCAACTTGATGTCAAGACAGCTTTTCTGCATGGTGCTTTGGAAGAAGAAGTGTTTATGGCGATACCTGAAGGAATAAGAGCAAATGATGGTAGGGCCTGCAAATTAATCAAATCTTTATATGGCCTAAAGCAAGCCCCAAGGTGTTGGAACGTAAAGTTTAATAATTACATTGTTTCACTGGGATTCAAAAGATCAATGCATGATTACTGTCTTTATACAAAATTATGTTTGGAACAAAATGATGATCTTATTGTTATAATGTATGTTGATGATCTTCTTATAGCGGGAAACAAAATTTCAAGTATCGAACAGCTAAAACAGGACTTATCGAAGCGTTTTCAGATTGTGGAATCCTGAAATTTTTCCTTGGTATGAAAATCCAGTACAATGATGATAAAATTATAATTACGCAAGGGGCGAGTATCGAGAAGTTATTGGCTAAGTTTGGCATGGTTGAATGCAATAGTGTTAAAAGTCCAATGGAAAAGGGTTTGCAACTGAACCACGATAAGGAGTCTGGTTGTGATCAACCTTATCGAGAACTACTTGGTAGCTTAATGTATTTAATGTTATGTTCAAGACCTGACATTTGCTATCCTGTGGGCTATATGGGAAGATACCAACAAAACCCATCCGAAACTCATTGGCAACACTTGAAACGTATTGTTAGATACCTAAAAGGAACGTTATCATTTAAATTAAAGTTTAAAGCCTCAAATGATGAACCGATCGTCGGGTATGTAGATGCTGACTGGGCTTCAGACGTGGTTGATCGAAAATCTGTAAGTGGATATGTTTTCAAAGTATTTGGCTGTACAGTTTCGTGGTGCAGTAAGAAACAGCAAACTGTTGCGAAGTCTTTAAGCGAAGCTGAATATATTGCTTTGAGTCTGGCTGCTACAGAAGCTATATGGCTGAAAGGTCTACTTCAGGATCTAAATGTTATAACAGAAGAACATCCAGTCACAATATATGAGGACAATCGGGGTTGTATTGGAATGGCCACAAATATGGAAAGCAAACGAGCCAAACATATAGACGTTAAGCATCATTTTATTCGTGATTTTATTCGAATGAACAGTTAGCTAATATGTTTACCAAAGCTACAGATGTAACTTGTTTTCAGAAGTCAAGAAAAATTCTGGGATTGTCTGATTGAGAGGGGGTGTTGAAATACAATAAGTTATTGAACAAAATATATTGTAATTCGAAGCAAGCTTTTCAATATAAAGCAATCGAGACTGTCATAATTTTTTCTTTTTCCGGTTAATAAACATTGTCTTTGATATTATCTTTAACTAAAAGATCTGACTTATTATTTCCGAGGTTCAATACTCCCTATCGGAGCTGGAGCAATCAATTGACCGAACACTGTTTCTGTCGAAAGCCGCAGCACCTAGTGGCAAAGTATACGGCCTACAAAATACAGTGAAAGAATCAAGGAAGTCGATTCATTGCTGCTTCCAGAGCCTGATAGACACGCCACCCAGAGGTGGAAAAGCTGTAGCGGTAATAACACCTACCAGGCAACAGACAAATAACCAACATCTGCACGCTACTGAAGACGATAGAAGCCAACCGCACCAACAACAGCCCAACAGCAGCCAAATGCCACACACTACACAACAGGCACACACCACTCTACAGCCCAACAGCAGCCACATGCCACACACCACTCAACATGCACACATCACTCTACAGCCCAACAGCAGCCAAATGCCACACACCACTCAACAGGCACACATCACTCTACAACCAAACAGCAGCCCAATGACACAACCAAATGAACTACAGCAACAGCAGCGCAGTCAACAGAAACGACAACGCTTTGTCATTGACGACGAGCTGCCTGGTTGCTCCTCGGCAAAAAAAAGAGTTACCGAGCTATACTCTTATTCGTCGCCAAATAAGGGTGAGTGAGGAAGCAGCTAGCATTGCCAAAGAGCAGGCCAATGCGATCAAAATATTGGCTGAGTCGGCAAGGAGAATGGCAGACATTCAGGCAGAAGCTTCGAAAAGAAGTGCAGATTCAGCTGCATCCCAGACACAAATTATGAGTCAAATATTTTTATTTATAAAGGAATTTATGTCTAATAAATAAATAAAAACAAAATAACTTTTTTAAATTATAAATTTATTGCAATACCCCTCCGTATTGCCACCGCTCTAGGCTCAATTTCATCCTCATCATCGTTCGAGATATTCTCCGCTGGAATTTCTGATGTACTGACTGGCTCATCGGAACAATTATATTGTATGCACATGTTGTGTAGAGCACAACATGCATTTATTATTTGAGTTGCTCTTTCAGGTCCATAGTGTAAACCTCGGGAGCCTATTATGCAACGAAACCTATTTTTAAGTAGTCCGAAGCATCTTTCAACTACATTGCGAGCGCTTGCGTGTTTCTTATTATATAGCCTTTCGGCAGCGTCCTTTGGGTTCCTAAATGGGGTCATTACAAATGGTTTAAGTTTATACCCCCCATCTCCTAAAAAGAAAAGAAGTCATTAACATACATATGTATGAATAAATCATATGTATGTATGTATATTACCCAAAATCCAAGTGTTTCGCTTGCCATTATCAAAATCAGTTTGCAGCTTTTGGTCAAGCGCACTTTGTTGCCATACAAAAGAATCATGGTTTGCGCCGGGGTGCCTAGCATCAACATACATTACCCTCATTTTATGGTCACAAACCTAAAACAAACATTTGTCAAATACTTAAAATGAAGCAACAGGTTGTTTATACATACATACGTACCGCCATTGCGTTTATACTATAATAAGCCTTTCTATTATAATATAGTCGCTTCAGATTGTCTCCTGGGGATTTGATGCGTATGTGGGTTCCATCTACACACCCTATTACTCCCGGGAATCCAGTGGATTCAAAAAAGGCCTCCATGATAGTACGTTCCTCTTCAGGGCCAGGAGTTTTGATCCATTCGGGGCAAACGCATTCCTCAAACAGCTGCAGGCATTCACGAATAATCCTACCAGCCGATGCCTGTGATGTGGAGGATACGCATTCATTTCCCACTGTTTGCTGGTAGCTCCCAGTGGCCACAAAGCGCAAGAAGGTTGCCAGCTTAACATCAGGTCGTATAACCGTGCTTCGGAATGCTGGTGCCCATTTTTCCTGCAACATTCGCAAGAGTAGACGGAATATTTCTTTCGAAACACGAAAATTGCCTACAAATCTGTAAGAAAAAAACACATTTATCTATTAAGTATGCACGTAAAATCTTGCTTACTGGTTTGTGGGCATTTCCAGGACATTATAGCTGTCTCGTAAGCGCCTCCGGGGAATTTCCTCATGTTCTTCACTGTCTTCCAAAAAATATACGGCAATGGATAGATTCATTGCAGCTTATTGCAAACTTATTCCAAAAAACAACCCTTAATTACAAAATTTGATTTGTTTACATATGCAATTTGTTTTTGTTTTTTTTGCTGTCAATTGTTTCCACCATGGTAAAATAAGTAAGGTAAACGCACTAGGAATTGTTACAACAAACACAGGCATTTTGTTTTTGTTTGGTGTCCATAATCTGTCAAATTATCTTCATGTGTGTATCTACTGTAAAAGTAAACAAAACGGTACAAAAACAAAATACATGTGAAATACTTATTTTACCATGGTTTCCACTGAGTGGCACAGAGATGTATTTTGTACGTAACAATTTAAACATTTTTAGCGGTTTTTCACAAATATAGCGATTTTTTTTTGGTATTAACGTTTTTTTTTTTTGGATTTCTAGATCTGGCAGCTTTGTCGTTTAACAATGGTTAAATGCCTTTGTTTACAACACGTAAGGCCATGCGAGCGACAAGTCGAAAGATAGTGACTACCAATTTGAAGCGAAAGTGAGTGCATTGCTGTCGTTCGCTTAGGCTTTCTTTCGACATCGTGACTTTGGCTGTCAATCTTTGTAAGATTCTTCAGGAGAACCATTTCCTCTCAGGGATGTTTATTAAATTTTCAAGGTTATGGTTGTAGGTTACATATGTACAAGGTTACATATGTACATTACAAGTTTTACACTAATGGCTTAGTACTCGATAGTCTCGCCGTCGCTAAGCGAGGTGACCGTAGTCCGAAGAAGTGTAAGTTGTTTAGAGTATGAATTGAACCCACGTTCTTATGTACAAGAGACGCGCACACAAACCATTGGAACATTAATGTGCTTTATATCTTTTTAATCGTAATAAAAATATTGAATGGGTATATTAAAAGGATCTACATGATTGAAACTCAAGATATTAACCATACATATAAATTATAAACGCCTGCTGATTCAGATCCGTAGTCTCTTCCATTTTCATAATATGAGTGGCCGAGGTGCCAGCAATTATACGCAATACACATGCTATAGCCAATGTACTCAATATTGATGTTTAAATCTTTAATGTTCTCAAAATCTCGTACCATTTATATCATTTGTATCATGTGAGTGTTAGAAATTTTGAATTCTAAAATATATATGGTTTATATTTATAATTATTCAACCATGTATACAGTTTATGTTATATTTGGATTGGGAGTGGGGATGGTCCGATAGGAGGTTATAACACGTGGTGGAGCTCGAAGTGTTGATGTCGCGGCCTGTATGATTTTCGGTTTACTCCTCCGGGCCCAATCCTTGCATGTGATTTCCTTACCATGAGTAGCATCCATTGCCGGTGTCCAAATGCATAAAGGTACTTGGAGAGATATCTGGTGTGCATGATTCCAGTTGTGGTCTTGCTTGGCCTCGTATAAGGATGTGTACGTTTGTATTGAACAGTATTAAAATCTACGGCCACATACATTGTTTATAATATTGCGATTATGTAGTCGGAGTTTGAGTTAATACCCCTGCAAGTGTAGTAGAACTTTGGTAGAACTCCAGTGGCTCTCGTTTGTACTCATCTGTGGTACCATTATGATTTGTTGTACCATAGT
Organism: Phaonia tiefii; assembly: GCA_963931995.1. Taxonomy (NCBI): domain Eukaryota; kingdom Metazoa; phylum Arthropoda; class Insecta; order Diptera; family Muscidae; genus Phaonia; species Phaonia tiefii. Next base: position 213,736,738 of record OZ008371.1, read on the forward strand.
TGGCAAGATCTTTCAAATAGGTTTTTTTGTTTTTCGTTATAGAATTAAATTTTCTTTTTGATTTCAGATGTCTATAATATCTCTTGTTTACAATTTAGGTTCAACAAGTTCCCACAGTGTTGAATAAACGTCGGTGAAAATTATGAAAACGTCAGTGAGAATGACAACTGCACAGGACAGCACCTAGTGAAAATAGTTTGCTACGGCCGTGCTATATCTATTATTTTCTTCTATCTATGGTTTATACATCACTTCGCGCATGCGTTTGTTTACGAAAGCTGTCACCATGATAAAAATACTATATACAAAATATATTAATCCATCTTGGATGTCACTGACATATGCGGTTTATAGAGTTGCCCAACTAAAATAAACAGTTATACATTAGAAAAACTTATCTTGAGTGAAATGCTCAGAATGAAAAAGATTAAAAAATGTACCTCTATTTCAGTAGATCAATAGATTTTAAGATTGCTATTATTTATAATACTGCAAATACCAACAAAATTCATATAAAATGTGTAAAAACCTATGTTATTTTGGGGTTCAATGTCCAATAAATTTCTCCATCTATATTAAATTAGTTGTCTTTTCAAAAACACGAGCCATTTGGGGGTATGTATTAATTGTAATGTATTGCTTCTTTTGTTTATTATTGTCAACATCAACTGATGTCTATAATTTTTAAATATAATTATAATAGTTTTGCAACGCATTATTTATTTTAACGTTCCATTTCTAATTTTATTATTGTAAATAAGAATTTCAGTGCGTAAACAATATTATTTTGAATTATGTATTTTAAAAAAAAAGTTTGAGCTCTATCCTTCGAATGCATTTCAACCAAAATTGGGAACTACTTATAAGCAATGAAATGCTAAATACTTCCATCTGCCTATCCTCGATCGACATTTTTCTTTAAATTTGTAATTTCTTCAACTAACGCGAAGAACTGTGGCGTGTTCAATTTGACAGCTGAAGTGATCAAAAACGTTTATAAACTACCCATTAAATGACGTAACTCAACGCAGGTAGTCATCGAACAGCTGTAACGTTTTATATACTACCAAAACGACAAAAGTAACGCGAAGTGACTGATTCACGACTTCAGGAATACCACCCTAACAGCCAATTCATGTATCTTATGCGAACGTTTCTTTAGCATGCTACACGACAAACAGCTGATATTCGTTTCACCTAACAGTCATCAGAACGACAATGCGAAAAAAAATCAATGCGAATGAATACGTAAATCTTTTAGTACGATTTTTGATTTATCTATCTCTTATCGCTGTCATCTATGCGAACCTACATGTCAAAACAGTCACTTGTCTGTTTGTTATCGCGTAAACAACTACAAGTAATTGTTGTGGCAATAAACAAAGAAAAAATGGAAACTACAATATCGGAGAGTAAATGGTAAGTAAATAATAATATACATAATTATAGTAAGTGGTCAATAAATAATAGTATATTATTATTATCTTAGCAATAAAAAGTCTACACAGCAGCAGCTACATCCGTTGGTTGAGCACATGGAGCAGAATCCAGAGTTTGCGAATAAACACGAATAAAAAAAATATTATTTGCTTTTTTGTTTGTTTGTATTTACCTTCTCATTTCTATCCAGCTGATTACTCTCAGACAGAGCTGTATTTTTTTATGATAAATCCCTTAAAATATCCCACTTTTTTAAGGGAATTTTTGGGGAATTTATGAAATTGTTGATCTGGCCACAATGTAATATGACAGCTCATAAATTGCTTACGTTACAGACGTAACGCTGTGCGAAAGAACAAAAGAACCTTAGCTGAATCCAATTACGAACGAAAGTGAGTGACTGATTTTCTTTCGCATACATTTTCGTTTGAGTTACATGAATTGGCTGTTAATCTTTTAAATTTGAGAGATTTCCTTTACTTCCCTATATACTTGACATCATTGTTGCTTAAAATGACTTTTGTGCTTGGGGAATATACTATTAGGCGCAATTTTTTAACGAAGATGGGGAAGCATTTGTTATTTCAGTATTTCACAATATTTACCGACATTCATAATCCCTTAAATTTTTGTTATGGGAGCAATGCGAACGGGAGAATGCACCTATTAAAAAAATCCAATGAGTGTTCGAACTCACGGGCGATGTGTTAACACCTTTTTGCTACACGGTACCTGTTCGATTTCTATGAACACATTCGTAAATGTTACATTGGAAAATAAAAAAAAAACGTTCAATCATATGATGAGGTTAGAGTTAAATAATATTAATACTTAAAGTTATTTAAAGACCCAGTACAAGCACATGTGCCATTATTTTCTTGCTCAATACTTTTTGTTTTATTCCCACAAAAGTCAAAGAATGCAAAGCAACAGACACTTGTATATACATACATACATACATTGTCATATTCGTACATACGCTACACAAGTTCACAAAATTGTCGTTGTTCTCTTGCTATCTCATTTTTATATATACGTATAATACGTCATTACTCTCTTTGCTCTGAGAGTTCTCCGCACCCACATTTTATTGGACTTACCTTTCACTATAATAAAAAAAAACAACAACAACTACTACTGATATGTTGGTGATTTATTTGTGCTTGCTGTGTCTGGAGTGTTTGTGTGGGTGGTGGGTGTGGGGGGAGGGGTACCTAAAATAAAAACTGTTAAGGGAATGCAAAGAGTGGAGAGTGGGAGTGTAAATTGTCATGGGGGAGGGTACAGTGGCCGACAAAAGTCTACATACGATCCCCATTTCTGCTACCTCTTGAGTCCGAAAACATTATGGGGCAAACTAATGATGCACTTTTTTTTAAAATCTATTTTTATTAACAGAACACGAAAAAATTTATTTACTGCAAAATACACACAAAAATTATTCACGAAAAACGGAAAAAATGCGTTGACAAAAGTCTACATACGGCTTCGAAACTAACATAAGCAACTTAAGTTAAGAATGAAAAATTATTCTGATTATTAAATCTATAATTTGGTTGGCACACCACGGGCATCTATAACTGCTTGCAATCATTTGGGCATTGAAACAACAAAACTTTCCGACTCAGCATTCGTTTTGAAGCTTCTCATTCAGTATTGGAGCACTAGTAGTCCCAATTTGTTTGACTTTGCGTTCAATAATCTCCAAAACGTGCTTAGTGATATTTATGTCTCGGATTTAAAGAGGAGTGTACAATTTTCGTGGGGCATAATAAATCAGAAAATCGTCCACGTTATGAGCGGTGTGTTTTGGTTTGTTATCTTCGGGGAAAATCCAAATATAACGAATATATAAAATACCAACCGATGCTTTGAAAATTTGTTCTAAGGCTAATTTATATTGGCAACAATCCATTTTACTCTTAATAAGTACCAGATTTCCAAATCCCGATACACCGGCGGCACCCCAAACCTACACGCTGTCCGCAACATGTTTAACAGTGGGATCTATGTCTTTCGGATTCATTGCTGTGGTAAATTTACTACAAACTTTGGTTCTCCCGTTATTTCCAAATTAATTACTTTTAGTCTTATCCGTAGTCAATACTCGTTTCCAGAAATCACTGCCTTTTTGGATATGCTGTTGGGAAAATTCCAAGCGAATGTGCGTCTTTTTTTCGCGAATCATGGTTTTTTGCGTTGAGTCCTGCTATGGTAACTATCATTATTCAAAGTTCATTCAATTAATCGTGAATGCACTATATTATCTTATTTTATTTACCAACCCTTAGGCCCAATTTGGGGATATCATTTTCAGACTTTTGTCCACTTTCCTAAAGTAAAGATGGCATCTCTGGTATTTAAATTCTTTGGGTGTCAAGTAGACCGTCAAAATTTCTCTTCACTCAAATGCCAACAAACAAAACGAGTGAAACCCTAGTACTTCTCTACTCTCTCTCTTACTCTCTTCATGGAATATTTCAATACACGAGCAGCTTTTTGATAGTGTTATTGTATATAATTATACCGACCATGTTGAAGTAAAATTACATGAACTATGCAAAAAGTATGAAATAAACAAGATATGACGCGAGAGAGAAATGCGTTTGAGTGAACTCCTAGTACTTTTTGGTTCTCTTTTACCAGGGTTGCCAAGTTGCGCACATCTTCGGTCGTCTAATTGTAAATCCTTTGGGCGCCCATTGCGGGATTTTTTGTCAACAGTACAGGTGCTTTTAAATTTATCTAATATTGTCTGCCTTTGATTTTCCTAAATTTAACAGTTTTCATATTTAACCAAAGCTTTTCTATATTTCACAATTAAGTGTCGCACAAAACTTTAAATTTCTTTTCGACGAGCCACTTTCACAATTATGTATTTCTTGAATCTTATCAAACTCCAACTAAACATAATTTATTGGATCCTAATGCAAAGCACAATATTAAAATTCAGCCAACGGGACTTCTCTAACCATTCAGCAGCGCACAAAATCATAAGGTATGGCCGTATGTAGACTTTTGTCAATGTTTTTTTCGTTTTCCGTGAATATTTTTTTAAGTTTGTATTCCAGTACTATTTTTTTTGTGATATTACATTCGGCCCGGCCGAACTTAGCACCGTTTCTACTTGTTTTTGTATACACCGGGCAATGCTGAACATCAAATGACTCGCTTTGTTTGGCCATAGCAACAACAACGAAACAACCAAACACACAACATCACACATACTTTGTTCGAAGTAGCTGACGTATACGTGTGTCACATAACCACGTGTTTGCCATATCAACAGCAACGAAACAGCCAAACACACAACATCACATATACTTTGTACGAAGTAGCTGACGTATTAGTATGTCACCATTACGTCGACTGCGCAAGCCCATGCGCTTGCAAATGAAATTTTGCGTGGCTATGCTTTATACCTCCGTTCAACAACAGCAACAGACACATGTACATACATTCATTATTATGTTAATACATACGCTATAGACACAATTTCGTTTGCCTCACCCCTGCCACACCACTATTTCATTGCTCTCTTGCTCGCTCATTTTTGTTTAACACGTCATTATTCTCTTTCGCAGTCGCAGAAAATCTGGTTTTAGCAGCAGCATAAAATCTGGTTTTAGCAGATTTTGACTTTGATAGATTTAGTCCCTATACGCCGCTATAGATGTTAACACATCAAAAATGAGTGTTCGAACTCAGGGGCGATGTGTTAACACCTTTTAGTGACACGGTACATGGAAAACTAAAAAACAGAGTTCAATCATACGATGACGTATCATTTAAATAATATTAATACTTAAAATTATTGTTATATATTTAGGGTTTTCACAAGCTCTCGTAATGTTGTACTGGATTGCCATTATTGAATTTTTTGTTGTATGTCGTATGTATCCAGCTGATTGAAGAAAAAATTTTTTGAAACTAAAATGACGAAACTAAACGAGAAGGATAAAATAATAACATCAATAACGTAACATAATAATATCACAAAATAAGTAATAAATATCAACAACAGCTCTTATGGTAGTGATGTTACTTATCAAATGTATTCGGTAATAACAAACTCGGTACAAGAAAAACAGCACTAGTAAAGTACGACAATCAGTAAGTCTCCTTTTCCACTAGCAAATATTTCTTTGCAAATTCTTGAGTTTATAGGCGAGAGGGGTGGGAGGAAGATAAACAAATCTTTGTCAGTTCAGTATTTGCTGTTCTCGCAGTCTGCTTTGTTCTTTTCGCTGAAACAAACTTATTTGACATATCGTTTTTCACCCAATCGTTTTTACTGATACAGTCGGTTTTTGTTTACGAACCTGTTGGTTGTAGTGATTGTTTGAAGTAAGCAAATGAAATTTAATTTATAAATTACCATTTTTACACCGATTTTAAATTATTTATACACTTCTTAGGAAAATTCTTTAAATGTAAACAGTTTTGGCGTTTCTTTCGTTCTTTTGTATTTTGATTCGCAAAATTTGGCAAAGAAAAATTTGTGAGTGGAAAAGCATTCGAAAATACCAAAAGAGAAAAGAAACAATTTGACAAAGTAATATTTGCCAGTGGAAAAAGGGACTAAACATACCTTCGATGTTGTACTTGTCGCAAGTTAAGGTAGTTTTACACGACATGTACTTTACATGTCGGATATCACTTTTCGTATGCCTGCCAAAATTATTAAAAAACACGGCTTTTAATTTGTTGTGTTTAAACGTGCACATGTAAACCATATGGCATAACCTCTGCTTGTCATTAACAGCTGATGTCATGTCACAAAAAAGAATAAAACACTCATTAATATTTTTATTTAGAATTGTTAATAAATTACTTACCTTTCCTTGTCGTTTATCCATTTTAATTTAATTTTACCACTCCTTGAAATTGTTCTCCTTCCACAAACGCTTTGTTGTTTATCAAAAAACAGCTGATGCGATACGAGACCATTAATTTTGTCTTGTCCTCATTTATTTTCAGACCCACTTTTGCTGACTCCTTCTCAATTCTCGAAAACACCGCACTTCTCTAATTGTGCGCCCAATGATATCGATATCATCAGCATACGCGAGCAGCATCTGACTTTTGCTGCTGATGTTCATGTTGACTGCAGCTTTTCTCATAATGATCAAGATGTTACAGAGATCGTACGATAGGGTGTCGCCTTGCCTGAGGCCTCGCTTGGTTTCGAAAGGATCGGTAAGATCGTTACCAGCCTTCACTGCGGATTTGGTGTTCGTCAAGGTCATCCTGCAGAGGCGTATGAGTTTTGCAGGAATACCAATAGAAAAGAATAGATGTTAATACATAAAAAATACGAGTGTGCTTTAGACCACACGACTGAAGTAAAACTTCATTAGCTCCACCTATATGTATGTATATATATATTTATACTATACAGGATGATTCAGGAAGTTCCGGACAAATTCCAGCGTATTCCTTCGCTCATTTCATGAAGAAAAGTCCACTAGGACCATGTCCGAAAATGCAAGAGTGCGAAATGGAAGCGTGTTCAAAATTTTCGGATTGGCGGTCGGAGGGTAGTAGGGTAAAGTTGCTAACTTCTGAGCCAGAGGCCTTTCAGAATTAATTAAAAAAGAAGTAGAAAAGTCAAATCGCCGAGATTCAGAGCTTCCGGAAAAAAATGGGGGAAAAAATTCACACAACCTCAATTTGCTCAGCCATATGGCAGTTAACTTATGTTGAAAGATAGCCATACCTCTTACCATTCCAAAATGACCTAAACGAAGGCCAGAGGTATTACCGTTCCAAAGTTATGACCATTTTACTGATATGCAAAAATATTTGTTTTTGTTTTTGGAAGAGAAATAACAGCACACATTTATCTGTTTTTCTAAATTAACACGTTTAAGATTTTATTTTATTGAAATTTTTGGCTGAAGAATCAAACACATAAGGAAAAAAAAACATTTGATGTTAAAGGAAGTTTTCAATGTGGTTCCCATTTGCTACTAAACACAATTGCAGCCGTTTGCGAACCACATCCGCCACGTTTCACTCATCTTTTCACGAACTTTCACCGCAGCTCCCTCAATGCGTGCAAGTAACTGCTCACGATTGTGGATCTGCACAGAATACACACAATCTTTCATCTAGCCCCACAAAAAGAAATCAAGTGGTGTGAGATCTGGAGATCGTGGCGATTACTCCAGCTCGTTCAATACAACGTCGAGGGAAATTGGTGTTAAGCGAATCCCGCACAATAAGCCCTTAATGCGCTGGAGCACCATCTTATTGGTAGAAAACATGATTTCGTACCGCAAGAGGTACTTCCTCTAGGATTTCTGGAATGATTTCTTGCAAAAATCCAAATAATTTTGGGAATTTAACCTGGGCGGAAGTACTTTTGGCCCAATCAAGGTGTTGTCGATGATGCCAGCCCAAACGTTGACGGCAAATCGGTGTTGAAATGCTGTTTCTTTCTTGTTGTGGGGATTGTCATGGGCCCATTCGTGCAAATTATGGAAATTAATTATGTCGTCTCTCGAGAATTGCCCTTCGTCGGTCCACAGAATCGAACGTAAAAACATAAATGCGTGTACATCACGTTGCAACATCTCACGGCAAAAGTTGACACGTCGTGTTGTTCATTTCTGGCACGCTCCATTTGTATAACTAACGTACCTTCACGAAATCGGCTGTGCGTCTCACTGAATGTTGTTCGGTTTGGTGGTCGTCGATCAGGAAATGGTAATGCATATTCACGCGCAGCAAAATCCCTGTTGATGTTGCCTACCACACTTATTGTTATCACCTGCTCTAAATACATCTTGCAAGTTATATTTTTTTGGGATCAAACGTTGTAATTATTGCATTCAGCTCCATCTAGAAAATATCCCATTAAACAAGAAATTTCCCACGGCATGTGCGATATCTAGTTAATTCCTTTATCTATGATTCTCACTGACGTTTATTCAAAATTGTGGGAAATTTTTTTTAAATTAAAAATTTTTTTTAAATAAAGTAATATAATAACATTTGTTCTTATATAAAAATCTATTTCAAAGCCATGAGGCCGGTGTTGGTATATCTATAAGAGAAAACTCGTAACACCGCCCAAAGATGAACATGCCGGAACGTCTTTTTAATCTAAAAACTTCCCCGCGCAAAAACTGTAGCAACTTCTGTGGTCGCAGATGCCAAAACCGTAATAGTGTCTGAGGACTCTCAACAAGAAATGGTAGCTGAACCGGAGGAAGAACCAATTTATTAGGACTTAGTCGGTGGTGTCATGGCTTTGCAATTCGAGGGCCATCAAATATTACACTTTAAGTAACTTGTTGTATTATTTTTTCGAAGTGATATTTTTGATGAAAATAATTTTTTCTTTGAGAATTTGAGAATTTTAATGGCATATTTTTTGACTTTTTTTGGGAACAACAAATATCCCATTTATTGCTTTCAATGACATAGAAATTTACCCATTACACTAAAATTTTCCCAATACTTGTGCTTCATCTATTGGCATAGATAAAGGAAATAACTAGATATCGCACACTCCTTGGGAAATTTCTTGTTCAATGGGATATTTTCTAGATGGAGCTGAAAGCAATAATTATAACGTTTGACCCCAAACAAAACATGCCTTGCAAGATGCATTAAGAACAGGTGATAGATGTAGGTGTTGTAGGCAACATCAACAGGCATTTTGTATTTGTTTGGTGGGTCGATTCGATAATAGTACTCCTAAAAAGTACTCCAAAATACAGTTGAATTTGAAAGTGGGGAACACAACGACATCAACGAATTGAATTGAATAGCACAACCTGGAAAATTATACTTTTTTTGAATTAGAAAAATGTCCCACAGTGTTGAATAAACGTCAGTGAATGTAATGAGAAACGTCTATTTGAGTGACAAAACGACAAAACAGCACCTAGTGGCAGTACTTGATGCACAACGACATGGAAAAAATTAAATTAGTTGTTTGAATAGCACAACCTGAAAAATTATTCTATTTTTGTATTGAAAAAATGTCCCACACTGTTGTATAAACGTCAGTGAATGTTATGAGAAACGTCAATGAAAGTTACAAAACAACAACACAGCACCTAGTGACAGTACTTAACAACGCCTGTGGGATATCTACTTATTTGCTTTATCTATGCTACTTATGAATGGCTTGTTGGGGGATCGTCTGGCAAACAAATTTGCTTCATTTAGCCTAAGTACGTCTCACAGTGTAAACACCAATATGGACCACTAAATGTTCATTTGCATAACTAGCAACATCTACTGCCGTCTTTCGTGGATCAATTTTGACCATTCGTCTGTCATAGCGATCAGTTTTCGTGAGCGACCACTTCCTGACATTCTTTCCGTGTTTTCTTATTTAAATCTCGATGCAATTCGGCATACCGTGGATTTGCTTATATTAAATAGGAGCCTAATATCACTCATGGATTTACCACATACAATAATAAAAAAAAAAAATGGTTTCCCATTACATCCCATGAAGGGATTGGGGAGAACTTCTCACAATCACTGAGCTGTGCGCTTTCCAGTTTTCACTCACTGATTGGGACCTACAGTTTTACACCGATTCCGAACGGTAATTTGAGAAGCTTTTTCATGGCTAGATACTCGATAGTGTCGCCGTCACTATGCGAGGTGACCGCCGCCGAAAAAAATTTTTTTTGAAGGTGGTCAGAGCCGGGTTCGAACCCAGGAGCCGCGCACACTACCATTGCACCACCGACGGCATACATAGATAAATATACATACATAGATAAACTTATTCTCTCATCTGACATTTCATTTCACACTCGTCATCGTAGGTTTGTGGAAATGAGAGCAATTAAATTTAAAATTATGTACCTTACACCAGGTGGAGCTACAAAATATGTTCACTTAACTTTTTCCTGTCGTTTTGGTGTAGAACTTAAAAATTTAAATATATTTTGCACTTTTTTGTTGACTTTTATCTTTGGTATACATTTGTATTGTATTTAACACAACTAGTTTGTCACAAAAGCACGAAATTCGGTTGTTGTTCCTTTGTTGATCGCTGTATACTATTGCCACTATCTGGTATTATTGAACCCATATTTTCCACCATCCAATGTTTAATTTCCATCGTACCTATGACGTTTAATTTATTCAATAATAGCTTCATGGTATGTATTATTCTATGATTTACCATATTCTACAGCTTGAATCATAGAGTAAATATGGGTAGAGAAAATCTTTCACTCACCAAATTTCTGACATTTGTCCTCGTGTGATGTATCCGTTTGATGTTGAAAAGAATTGCTTTACTAATACCAGATAGAGGCAATGGTTCAAAACAACGAACAAAATAACAACAACGGCATTTCGTTTTGTGTGTTAAAATTAATGTGTTAAATACAACACAAATGTATGCTAACAATAACAGTCAATAAAAAAGTTTAAAACACATTTAAATTTCACAGTTTTTCACCAAAATGGCATGAAATATTAAAGCAAGAAGTTATTGTAATTCCACCTGATGTATATCACTTTTCGTCAAACATCTCTCTATCACACCGACCGCATCACGAAGAGTGTGAAAGGAAACGTCAGATGAGACAAATGGCGGCTCTACTATAAATTTACTCTATGGCTTGAATAATAGCTGATCTGTTATCAGCTGACATCTGTTTTTATTATAAATTCAATAATGTTAAAGTTTTAAATAAAATTGTTGTTTTAATAAACATAACCTACTTTCTTTTACTGTTGATTCATTACATTCAAGTTTATATTATTCGATCTTTCAGTTGTTATGTTCTTTAATAATTGTTCGGTTCAAGATCAATATCTATTAAAAAGTGATTTTTCTACGAAAAAGTACATTCTAATAGAAATATTAAAGAAGAATTTTCTGAAATTGATTATTATGGGGGATGGTTGGGAATATAGTTATTTCTATGATCACCAAGGCATATCATCAGCTCCCTTCTCCACAAGTATTTAGATATATCGTCACACATTATAGGGATAAACAAAACTCAACTTAGCGAGAATTGTATCAACACTCCTACTTGTGCGAGTACATCCACAACAAATACTTTGCCATAACCATCAATGTTCACAACATTTCTTTCCTATGTATTCTATTATCTAAAGACATTGCATAGATGATTGGTGTTAGAGTGTACCGTCTTCAAATTATATCCGATCAAGTTTATATTATTCGATCTTTCGGTTATTATGTTCTTTAATAATTGTTCATTCATTACGTTGCATTTTTTGTGCTCATCCAAACTACAAACAAAATAAGCATATTCCGATTTCAAAGAATAAAAAATTAAAAAAAGAGATAAATTGCATACTGTTATTCAAAGAGCATATGTTTTTGCTTGCAACTGTATGTAAGTACATTACATGCATAGTGCGGAATTACTATAATTGTTATTCTTACTTTTTACTGACTAAATGTACATATTTTGAACGTAGGGAAGGTGGTTATGTCGTTCAGTACTGCTGAATTTGCATTCTTTTGTATTCGTTCAATATATTTGAATAGGGTGCGAATAGCGTAGTCCAGTTTGTCACTAGAGACGGCCTAAATGGTTAAAACTAGTGAAAAATAAGAAATTGTAATTTTTTCCTACCTTCCAATAAAATAATTAATAAAAGAAGTGGACTTTAAGAAATTTCTAATTACTAACGAACAATAACAAACCAAAAATAAATTTGACATAAAATGTTGCCAATCAAAAACAAAATATTTTCCGAAAGAATTGGTAAAAGCAGCGTTCGGACGAAACACAAAATCGTGCACAAAAAGTATGAAAAACACTGTTGTGTGAAGTGTTTGTGCTTTCTTGCTACACGAATACTCTGCGATGGTGCGTGTCTGCACGCTTATACCCTCTGTTGGGTGTCTCTAAGCCGAGTCGCACCGTTGTCTTGCTCTTTCAGTGTTGAGCTGATACCAAAACAAACACCTAATTGTGCGAAACATGTGTGCAAACACACAGTTTTATGTTGAGCTGGTGTGTTGTTACATTGGAAACAAAAAAACACCGTTCAATCATATGACGAAGTTACATTTAAATAATATTAATACTTAAAATTATTTAAAGTCCAGTGCAAGCACATCTATCATTATTTTCTTGCTTAATACTTTTTATTTTATACCCATGGTTGAAAGACAAGGTTGTATCGTTAGAACAGCTGATTTGATTTCTTTCATTTGACGCACTTGGGAAATGTCAAATTTGTTTACATTTGTTGGTTATAAGTTGTTTACAGACGCGGAATTAAACAACAAACGCGAATACGAGTTAGTTTCACACCGGGAAAAACCAATTCAACTGCAGCATCAAACAATTTCAATTATTAATTTCAATCTTCATTAATTTGACAAATATGTCTTTCCAATTAAATCACAACTGTGCGATTTTGCACATGATAGGTGTAGAGAAAAATTTTGAATTTGTCATGTGATGAAAAATTCAAAAATGAAGAAATTACAAAACATTGAACATTGACGTCTTGTTCAAATGTAAAAATGTAATTGAAAATAATGTGAGAAATTTCAAGATAAATTCTAACATGAAGAAATTTACACAACATTAAACATTCAAAGAAAGTAACGTCTAATGTTATGTAAATGAACAATAAAATAATAATAATAATAATACTTTAAAAAGTTATATACATAAACGAACAGGAACGGGGGTTTTCTTGACGAAACGGGGTTCGTACAAAGATAACCGAAGTGATTTTTGAAAATTTGAAAATTCATTACAGTCTAAGAGTCCAAAAATTTCTTGCCGCAATGCCACTTTATGCCTTTCATCCGTATGCATCATTGGAATTCAATGCGTCTAATCTGCAAGTGCAGAGATTGTCTTTGGCTGGAATTGCCAGCGTATTCAATTTTGACGAAAGTGGGGAAATGAAGGAATTGATTCTAATGAGATGACGATGGATTCCTTATTTATTTAAGAGAAAACTGCTTCGGGAATAATTTAACTTCCACAGCTTTACACTTATTCCTTCACCAAGTCTAGGCTGCACTGGCAATATTCATGCTCGACTAGAGCTCATCGGGGCGGAAGTGTATTTTAAAAGTTCTTGCCAGGACTTTGGCTTTTCCTCATTTTGGCGGTACAATAAAGTTTTGAATCCTTGCTAGCTGGGTGATTAACCATTGGAATCATAAAAAGGAAGCTCGTAGGGCCTAATTACATCTACTGGATAAGCAAAATTCTAAATTGATATACTTTTCACACACACTAAAACGGATTAGAACCTTCCGGACTACTCTTCGACAGGTCTTTTGTCGGCTCCGGGAAATTCTTTACCCACCCTTTAAGAGATCATCGGATCTCACCTTTGACGCCACGTTCCGAATTAATTTTTCGGGCGTCCCAAAAATAGTTTTGATTGTTCTTACCTTTGTTTCACCATGTTCGCATGGAGATATCGTACCGCACCACTACCTACCTTTAATATTTAATTGCCATTCATTTTCAAACACGCATTTTTAAACGTTACAAAAATAATTATCAATGGCATTTATTAAAAAGATCTTAAATGGTAACAATGGTGTTCTCTTTTGAGTTTTTGATCTTAAAACGAAACTAAAACTAAACTTGACTTAATACTCAACGCGAAAACTAAACTCAAAAACTAACTGAAAAGCTAAAAAAAACTAAACCAAAAATATATAAGCTCTATCGAACGGTTACTTATTAAGAGACTAAACTCGACAAATTCGGAACCTTAGCTCGCACTAGCAGCTTTGGAGAAAAGTTAGAATTTCTTAAAGGAACTGAACTCGCAGGATCCAACGATCCCCAGCTTACGTCTGCTGAAGTTGAAAAATGGACCTTTAAGAATCTAACCTCGAATAGGCGAGACCGCAACAAAAATTTGTTTTGGTAAATTTTAGACTCTATTAAGTTATCCGAACTCGGATGCTCAAATGCTTCGGCTTACGTCTGCCTCCGCAAAATAAATTCGGCACACAGCTTACGTCTGCTGTGTCCGATAAACGGAACTGAATCTAAAACTTGAAATCAAAATAAGTTCGGCGTACAACTTACGTCTGCTGTACCCGATAAACGGAACTGGACTAAACTTGAAATCGTAATAAATTCGGCGCACAGCTTACATCTGCTGTACCCGATAACAATACTGAAACTAAACTTGAAATCGAATTAAATTCGGCGCACAGCTTACATCTGCTGTACCCGATAACAAGAACTGAAACTAAACTTGAATTCGAAATAAATCCAGCGCACCGCTTACATCTACTGTACCCGATAACCGGAACTAAACTTAAAATCGGATAAACGGAACGATACTTAAACTTGAAATTTATTTTGAAAGGCGTAAAGCCTGATAACTGAAAATACTATAATCTAATTGAATCCATCGGCTAATGGCCGGAAACATCTTAAAATCTACTTGATATCATCGGTTAGTAGCCGGAAAACTTATAGTCTATTTTGGATCATCGGTTAGTAACCGGAAAAATCTTATGACATACTTCAATTCATCGGTTAATACCGGAAAAATTCCTAAAATCTACTTTAAATCGTCGGCTGATAACCGGAATGTTCTTATAATCTACTTTTGTCCATCGGCTAATGACCGGAAAACCTTATAAAATATTTCAGATCGTCGGTTAGAAACCGGAAAAATCTTAATTTAAGAATAAATGGGGGAATAAAACCCGAAATGTTATGTTATAAAAGTCTACTATTTAATGTATTCAATCTTTCAAGTTCATTATCTTATTTCACGACAGTAGTCGCCCTAATATTATTGTTCCAACTGCACACAGATAAAACTGTCCCCACTTACTCTTGTGGAGAGGAATCAATAAGTGTTCAAATCATCTACTTATCATCTATGGATGGATTAATGGTTCTAACTAAATTACTGTTGTTACCATAGAGTAAAATGCGGTCGGTGTGATAGAGAGATGTTTGACGAAAAGTGATATACACCAGGTGGAATTACAATAACTTCTTGCTTTAATTTTTCATGCCATTTTAGTGAAAAACTGTGAAATTTAAATGTGTTTTAAACTTTTTTATTGACTGTTATTGTTAGCATACATTTGTGTTGTATTTAACACATTAATTTTAACACACAAAACGAAATGCCGTTGTTGTTATTTTGTTCGTTGTTTTGAACCATTGCCTCTATCTGGTATTAGTAAAGCAATTCTTTTCAACATCAAACGTATACATCACACGAGGACAAATGTCAGAAATTTGGTGAGTGAAAGATTTTCTCTTCCCATATTTACTCTATGGGGGTTATCTATTGGTAAAGCAAACGAAATTGCTAGATAACCAATATGTATGTATGAGTAAATTATCTAACACTATGAATGTAATGATTTTTAAGATTTACAAATAGATGACTGTTAATTATTCTTAAAAATTATGTATGTACAATATTGTTAGCCTAAAATTTTTCCTGTAAATAGAAATGGTTAATTATATATATGAAACAAAATATTATGACGCATATGTATGACAGTTGGTAAAATGAATCTAATATATTATGTAGGAGAACCAAAAATAATTATATATGTATTCAAATGCATCTGGTTATAAACTGGCTGTGGTGTAATAACCGGTTTAAAACTAGAACGTCCAATGAATGATATGTTTGTTTTCCATCAACTAATTGTTTTTGGTTCTCTTCGGGTTAAATTAAAATCAAATGTTATCAGCAAAGAAACCAAAAATATCCGTATTCAATTTTCTCTGCTTTTGATTGTGTTCGACCAGACAAGTATTGAAAAGTTTAAATTATTTGTGTTTACTCAATGTAATGAGTATTTTTGGTTTAATGATTATTCAATCTGGTCATTAAATTTTGCTGGTCTTATTCATGCAGATTTTATATTTTCTCTTTTGGACAGGGAAGACATTGATGTTCAACTCTGGCCTCAGTAGAGGGCCAACTCACTTTCTAGGAGTGGTATTTGTATAAACTGTCGTCTTTATATTTCTACCTGGTTCGAGCGCTCGTTACCCTTCGAAAGACAGATTGGTTTTCAATTTAAATAAACTAATGTCGACCCTTTACAATTTTCATAAATTTTGATGTTCTAGAGATATCGCATATATTTTTATAATTAAAATTTCCCCTTATTCTTTTCACAATGGGAAGACAGCTAGCAAAAGTTGGTGAATAGATGTTTTGCCAATGCCACAATGTTAGGTTCGGTGTTAGAAATTGTACTCCATTCCACTTTGGATATATGGGAGTCTTTTTCCGTGGCTTTGGACAACAATGTACATATACTCTCCCGATTTAGCTCTTATACCATAACCTTTTCGTGGGACTTTTATGCTTTATCGTCGGTGCCCACCTTGGTCATTACGGTATGATTCGGATAGGCGATGAACTGGTAGTCAAAATAACTCGGCACAAAGATAACAAGATCAGAGGACTTACCGCTCAATCCTTGGTGGACAAGGGAAGATTTATGGATGTTGGTGTTGCGGTGATTCAGCAGTAGGGACTTTATACTTGCAGATGTTGTTGCTGGTGCCCTGGTGATTGTGGCGGTTGTCTTTAGGTTTTGTTGATGACAACGCTGGAATGAATCTTCTAACTTGCTGTTCTTGCTGTGTGTGGCTGTGGCTGGGATTCTTTGCTTGTTAAGCCACGTACTGTACCCCTTTTTCCGTAGTTTCGCTATGTTCACACCCGCGGTTTTTACTCTCTTAGAGGTTTCTCTTGGTTAGTATGATTGGCACACAAAATTTTCGGTCTTTTTGAACACACACGGTTTTCACGGAATGATACGATTCTATCTTGGCCTTATTTTAATTTATTTCAGATTATTTTAAGTTTTCCTTTAAATTTTATTTTAAATTTTGACTTTTAAATTCTTATTTTGAAAACACAAAAAAAAACAACAAATCACGAGGACTGCGTCGAGGTGTTGTATTTCGGGGTGCGCAATTGAAGCCTAGAAAGAAAGGTTTGTCAATTAGACTCGTGGTTACGACTATTTCTTCGTTCGCTATCGTCTCAATGCCGTACTTCTTGTCTCCCGTTGTTTTCGAACTTACCCTCGTTTGGTTTTCTTTCCCCTTTTTGTGGGTTTTATGGGTCTTTCTGGAGGAAACCTCCCGGAGACGGCTCAGACCGATGTTGGATGTCGTTATATGCGTGGTTGTGTGTGCGCTTACTGTGGTTTCTTTGGATGATGCGCGTATGTTGCCGTGTGCTGCTTTTGTTGCGACACTTATGTCTTATTTTCCTGGAGGAGGGAAATAGGGAACACAAAATGTGACTTATTGCCGGAACATGCGTGAATTGCATCTCGCTGCTGGACCACTCATTCTGACGAATAAGTACTTACCTGCGAGAGTATACGGTGATGGTTGAGTTCTTCTTGTTGGTATTTTTTTTTTCAATTAGCTTGCTTTTTGTTTTCTTTTTGGGAACTTGAACTTTTACTTGTTTCTTAGACGGTTGACGATAAAATGGCCGAGAATTTTCTCGATGACGCCGATGTTGGTCACGTTTTTGGGATTTTTCGTTAATTTGTTTCGTCGTTTTGCTGACGTGGCACAGCGTTGGTTTAGTACGTAGTATTTTGTTGGTACTAATTTCGGTGCAATAATCGGGTGGGTGTTAATTGTTTACACCGATGGTGTTATTGTCATGCTGCCGTTAATGTAGGTTGATGTTTTCGCGCCAATAATAGGGTGGGTCTTTAGTACGTGAACATGACAAACCCCATCATCCTGCTAGCCTCAAGGCTGAAGGATGAGAGGGAAAAAGGTTCACCCAAGTATTATCTTCCCGTTGGTTTGAGTTGCGCTACCCGTGAGACACGAATTGAAGAGAAGTTAATCTGTACTCTTCTGTCCGTGTCAGTGAAGCAGCACTGACCTTTTGCCGGTTCTTTTTCGTTTTCTACGGCTGGGGTTTTAGTCCTGTTGTCTGCCTTTGGGGCCGCGTCTACCTGGCTGAGATGTGGATGTTGCCTTTGGTATTCTTATGTTCAACTATTGGGATGAATTGAAGGCTTCCAGTATTATATTGGGTTGTTTTCCGTGGCTCTGGATTTCCTACGTCGTCTGTCCCGCTTCAGCTTGGCTTTGGAGGGTGCTTGTTGGGCTAATTGTTGGACCACTTCCTCGATTTCTTGTTCGTTGGTTATTTCCTGGTAGGGATCGTTGGCTCGAGGTTGAACATGAATCTATCCGTTAACCATGCGGAGAAATGCCACTCCGGTTTGGGAGAATAAACGGGTATTGGCCTTTTTGTATAGTCTCCGGGTGATGACTGGGTCGACTATTTCCAGTTGCTTGATCTCGGCATTATGGTGCGATTTCTGTTGGGGCACTCGAGACAACAACTCTACCTTGGTGCTTTTGTTGAGGAAGGCCACGGTTATCTGAAACTTCCCTGGGCTGTTGAGGAGAGCGTCTGTCCCTACAATTTCGACCTCTTCTTTGATCGCTGGGACATTCAGGCGAAGTAAGAGAGCCATAATCGTGTTTAATGGGTCTAATATGGACTCGACCGAATAGTTGCGCACTGAAATTTTATTGGTGGCCCATGATGGTACGGCAGTATCGTCTAAGACTTCACGTACGGTTTCACGGAACTGATCGTGTTGTGTTTTTACCCGTTCGTGCCGGCTGGCTAACCGTTCGTATCTGTTCATCAGTTCCGCATTCTGCCGTTGGGACTCTTCCATTTGACGAACTTGTTCACGCAGCTCTTGTACTCTATTCTGAGCTCGGTGGAAGTTTCCTTCCCATTGGTCTCGGTCAAACATCAGTCCTTGCACCTGCAGAATATGCTGTTGTTCGAACATGTTACGTTGTTCCTCGCGCTCTTCCCTTTCTTTACTGAGGATTTCAGCTCTTCTCTCTGCCATTAGGGTGCGGTGTTGCAGAGCTACCGCCTCTGCTGCTGACAGGCCGCACTCACTAGTGGTTGCTGTTTCAGGAGAGTCGGAAGCGTATAGCCGTTGGGTACGTATGTCTGGTTGAGAGCAAACGGGGCACTTGTTGTTATTCCGGAGCCAGGTATCGATACAGTCCTTATGAAATGCATGACCGCAGCTGACGTATAGTAGAGGCTGGCCATCTCCCAGCGAGGATAGGCAAATGCTACACTTCATATTTTCTTTTCTGCGTGTTGTTGTCGTCGTTGTTTTAGGGTGTTGCGGGGTCAACGCGGATTTGGGAGATTTCTAAAGTTCTATGGGGGGGGGGGGGGGTGTGTTGTGTGATGACTGGTAGGGTTGATGGTGATTGCTATTAGAATGGTCTATGTGTTGGTCTGTAATGAGATGAACAAAAAGTGATTCCTCTTTAGTATTTATATTTTCATATAAATACTAGTGAGTTTAGTTATCTGATTTTACCAGTGTGCAGTTTCATGCGCTTACCTCTTCCCCTTAACGTGGCACGTATTGCGGCGACCTATTGGCCACCTGTGCGGCCCCCGTCAGGTATTTGGAAGGGATAGACAAATTGTCCCTACTCGATTAATCAACTGTGAGAAAAACCCTACTCGGATTACCCGACCTTGGAGAAGACAGATTGGTGTTTCCTAATTACTGTTTCAAATCTTTCGCGTGAAAGAGACCCAGGTTCTTACCCTGTAAATCTTCGACTTCATACAAGCAGTTACCCACAGGCTTGACTATCCTACATTTAATAAATTTACCTGCTAACTTGGCGTTGTAGTCGCTTTTGAACTCGCTCTGTCGGAAATTCCTACGATATACTTCCTGGCCCGGTATAAACTTTACCTTCCTGCACCGGAGATTATAGCTCTGCACCGGAGATTATAGCTTTCACTCCTTTGGGCATTATTTCATGTTCAGCGTCGTCCAGTAGTTGTAACTTTCTCGCTAATCTATAGACACTGCCATGGCCGATCATGTTGATGCCAAAGAGCGCGAAATAGGGGGTTACACCAATTGTGGAATGTACCGAAGATCGCAATGCGTATTCGATCTCGGACAAATGTACGTCCCAGTTGGCGTGATCATTATCCAAATAGGATCGGATGGCGGCGAGTATCGACTGATTGACCCGTTCTGACGAGTTTGCCTGTGGGGAATAGATGGCCGTTTTCACGTGATTCACCCCGAAGTTTTGTACCATGTCCGCAAATTCTTTACTTACAAATTGCTTTCCATTATCGGATACGATGGTTTCTGGGGTGCCAAATTTATGGAATACTTCGGATACCAAAAACTTTATCACGTGTTTGGAGCTAGCCTTCGGCATCGCCTTTAACAGCACAAATTTAGATAGCTGATCCAGAACGATGAAGATGAACGTATTGCCGGTCTTCGAGCGTGGGTAAGGTCCCAGGAAATCCACGAAAATCCTCTGAAATGGTCGTTCGACCAGTCGCTCTTGTCCCATTGGTCTCAGGGTTTGATTTGAGGGCTTGGATTCTTTGCATACCTTACATTTGGCTATAAATTCCTTGACTTGTGTGCTCTGATGTGGCCAGAAGAAGTATTCACGTACCCGTCTTAGCGTTTTCCAGAAACCTCCGTGTGATGCCTGCGGTGGGTCGTGTGCCTTTGATATTATCTCTGAAGTTAATTCAGCTGGTACCCAAAGTTTCCAGGCCATGTTGTCGTTATCAGGTTCACCCACATATGGTCGTGTTCTTTTGTATATGTGCTCGTCTACGATTTTCAGATCTGGGAGCTGCGCTTGGTTGTCTTTGATTGCACCTATCAAATCTTTATACCCGTTTGAGGATAAAGCCGCTGAATTCAAATCGATAATACCGTCTATCGTGGCTGAAATTTCTTCCAAGTTATATCGCGATAGTGTGTCGGGGACGACATTCTTTGTACCCGCGCGGTGTTCTACTTGAAAATCGTAGGCTTGAAGATGCAGGCTCCATCTGGCTAGTCTTCCGCTTAGGTTTCTGTTGACCATTAGCCACTTAAGACTGCTATGGTCCGTGATAATCGTGAATGGCAATAGTTCGACATAAGGCCTGAATTTGCCAATAGCCAGTACTACGGCTAGACATTCCCGCTCCGTAACTGAGTAATTTTCTGTGCAGATGTAAGCTTGTGAGAGAAGAAGGCAATTGGATGTTCTCCCTCGTCGTCATCTTTCTGAAATAGGACAGCCCCTGTTCCGACATCGGACGCATCACATTGAATATAAAAATGTTTCCCGAAGTCTGGATGTCGTAGTATTGGACTGGTCACTAGGGCTCTTTTCAATAAGTCAAATGATTTTTCCGCCTGATTATGGAATTGGAATATTCTGCCCTTCTTCAGGGTATCGAATATTGGAGCTGATATGGATGCGAAGTCGGGGATGAAACGTCGATACCACCCAACCGCTCCTATGAAGCTGCGCACCTGTTTCACCGACTTTGGATACTCGTATCTAGTGATCGTCTCCACCTTTCCCGGGTCTGGTTTTAATTGACCGCCTCCTACTATATATCCGAGATAACGTAGCTCCTTAAAGCAGAAGTTAGATTTACTGACATGACTCGGTCTAGTAATACCAAGTGAGTATCAAAGTCAGGGGATACAATCAGCAGGTCGTCGAGGTAGACAAAGACTCTTTCCCTTAGGGCTCTGGGTATAACTTTGTCCATAAGTCGGCACAGTCGCTGAGCGGCATTACACAGGCCGAAAGGCATTACCTTGTAGTGATACAAGGGTCTACCGGGTACTGTGAATGCCGTCTTTTCACGACTGGCTGGGTCTAAGGGGACTTGCCAAAATGCGTCTTTGAGGTCAATGCTGGATATGTAAAAGGTGTCTCCCAATCTGCTGAGCAGACCCACAATATGAGGAAGGGGGTAGGCATCTTTTACAGTCACCGCATTCAATTTCCGAGCATCCAGGCACAAACGGTTTTTGTCCCCCTTGCGAACCAGCGTTACCGGGTGACTCCAGGGACTCTCGCTTTCCCCTATTACCCCCAATTCCAGCATCCTATCCAGTTCGCCGTATAGCAGTTTCTGGACTGCGGGTGAAACTGGGTAGTGTTTATCTTTAATAGGAGTAGCGTCCCCGGTGTCTATGGTATGGGTTTCTAGCGTTGTTTTCCCCAGGCCTCTGGTGGTTGAAACAAGGGAATAGCTCAATCACTCGTGTTAGTCTCGTCCTCTGATCTGCCGTCAGCTGGTGCATTCGCCGGTCTTCCATCACTTCTCCTTCGTCAAAGAGCGGAATATCATTTGTAGACAGGCTTTCTATATTAGCGAAACAGCCGAAAGCTTTCATAAAATCTACCCCAAGAAATAGGTGTCTATTCAGGGTGGGTACTAGATAGAATGTTACCATTTTCCTTCTTCCATTGAAACCGACTTCGGTACGCACTCTTCCCACTATGTCGTGGGCGCTACCGTCAGCTGTCTTTATCTTTGAGTTAAAATAGTGTATTTGGAGTTTGGCCGTGTCTAGAAATTTTAAGCAGTCTCTGCCCAGGCAGGTTACTGTTGCCCCACTGTCTAATAATCCCTCGATCGGGATTCCATTAATCTCGATTTTGGCATAGAGCCGAGAGTCAGGGCCTTCGAACAAAGTTGCTGCCGCAATTTCCTTCCTCTTTTGCCTCCGCACAAGGTACCTCGCACGGGCCTTTTCGACTCGCTTTGTAATTGTAGTGACGGCTACTGGTAGCTTCACGGCTGTTGTTTTTGCCTTGTTGTGTTGTGCCTTCTCTTTTTCCTTGATGCTTATTTGTCCTAGTCGCTTGGAGGCGTTGTTTCCTCGCTGTTGTTTCTCTGCTGTCTGGATGCCATTGGGTTTGTAGGCCTCGTCTGTCGGGGGTTGTATTCCTACAAGGCTCGTATCGTAGGCGATACGTTTCACCTTGTCCTCTTTGTCACTGTTTCTCTTTACCGTGAACTTCCTTTTCGCCCTAGATGGCGTTGGCTGGAAGGCCTTTATATGCTGAGAGGTTTGTTTTACTGCTGGGTTCTCTGGGCCATGAGCCGTTCCTCCCCAGCTGGAGAACGGGGCTTCCATCCGTTTCCCAGACACGTAGGACATTTTGGCGTCATTACGTTTTCCTTTCCACAGCGATAACAAAATATGTGTTTAGCGGGTTGATAGCATTCCCGATATTCATGCCCGATCTCCTTACAGTTCCAACAGATTAGTGTCTTTTTAGCCGGTAGAGCTTCTACCGCGAGTTCTTCTCCCTCTAAGCCTTCTAGCTCGTTAACTCTCTTGGGAGGGTAGGCGGTATACTGTTGACGCTGCTGAGTTAGCTGCACATCAGCTGCTTTGACCACCTGACAAAACTCACTCAGATTGACGTACTTCAGCCCGAAAATGAGATTAGATAGGGCTGGCTTCAGGTTACTCTTCATGACGGAAACGAGTTTCTCCTCATTGTATGGTTCTTCCTGTAAGTTGTTTAGATCCACCACGGCATTGTAAAAACTTTCGAAGCTCTCACTGGTCATTTGCCTCCTTGCCAGTATTTGCTTCTGGATCTGCGTATCATCTTTGAAAGGTTGGTACTGTTTCAAAATGGCTCGCTGTAATTGTTCCCATGACGGTGACTCCTCGGTTTTGAGATAATTCCAATACCAGTCAATCGCTGGTTTCTCCAACAGTTGGTGGAAATTCGTGAGGAAATCAAAATCTGAACATACATAACTTCGTTTCAATCGGTTTGCTCTGAACAAAAATTCTTGCACGTTCAGGGTGCGCGGTGTACTATCAAACTTTAAACCCCATTTACCCATATTGTGTACCATGGACGGGTCGGGTATTGTCCTTGCGTCTGGTCGAGCTGTAGGTGGTGGTCTTCTACGAGGGGACACCTCGGGGTTACTCTGCCATCCGCTACTTGCCGAAGGTCCACTTGCCTTTGGTGGTGGCATGTTACTCCCGGGGCTGATTTGGTTTACGTTTGATGGCGGTTGCGCCGCTGGCCCCTGCCGGTTTCGTGCGGCTCTACCTGATATGGATATCGGATATTCGATCCTACCTGGGATTGTAGCGGGTGTGGCGATGTATCCATTGTACTTAGCCGCTGTGCATAACCTCTATGCTGATCTGTTTCCGCTCCTCCAAAACCCGTATTTATTTGTTGCTGGGTGTACGTCCGTGTGTCGCTGGCTGGTATCGGTGCTCTTGCGTTTGCTCCTGCTGACCCGATTAGTCTTGCGACTGATGTCGTAGCGGCCACTGCCTGAGGCGGTCTGTAAGGTCCTGTTTGTTCCAGAAGGTCGCTCCTTCTTGTGGCTGCAACTATGGATGGGATAAGGTCTTTTAGTTCCATTCGTGCTATTACGACTGCGGCGTTTATCAGGGCTAACGTGTCCGAATTCATGTTGTGTGACCGACTATGCCTTCTCACGTTAGTGCTGTCCTGGCTTAGTGGTGGGACGGTGATCTCGCTATATGGTAGCCCTGATAACGAATCCTCAAATATGTCTCCGGTTGGGACATCATCAGCTTGCCTTGGGTTGTTGGTCTGTGATTGTACCTGGTTCCCATCTGCACTGGTCATGATTACCCCCGATGGGTTATCTGGACCTGCGGATTCCGAAGTTTGTATAGCCGATGTGGTATTTGGTCCTGTGGACCCCGAAGGTATCGCGTCTGCATCTTGTTCCGCGGTGTTACCCCCCTGGTCTGAACCCGATCTGGTTTGAACGACAGACAAGAACAAGGAGAAAAATAGTCTCCGTAGCAAGTTTACTAAGTTCTGGAGTACCATGTTGGAAGTTGCTCGTTCGGAATTTCAAAAGCAGTTCAAAAGTGACGATACTGAAAGCGATAAATTGGACAATCAATTCTACTACGCCGTTATTCTTCAACTGCGTAAGCGAAAAACTCTTTTCAGTTTATCAAAAATTCCAACAGAAACCAAATTGTGTTCGTACTGGGTGATCTTTGTCTTAGGCTTTACTTGCCAAAAGAAAAATTCTGAATTAAGCTCAACTGAATATTGTTACTGAAATTATTTATGTTTTACCGATCAACAGTTTTAACTTTACTTAACGGAGATTCCAGAACTATTAGCTGAATGTTATCTTTAAAATATTTGACTTGTGGTCTCCAAAATAAATTATTACCACCAGTTTTGTTGCTTAAATTTACGTTACTGACTAGATATTTTAACTTTATTTGCTAAAATGTTCAAAATTTCTTATATTTTTTTTCTCTTTAAACTAGAGATTTTTGTTCAATATACTAAAATTTACTAAATTATCATCAAAACGTTACTCAACAATATTCAAAAACTCGATAAACTTAAAGCGGTAGTGGTTAGGCTATGGAACGATACTCCATACTCCTATGGTGAAAAACAATCCAAACAAAAATAAAATAAAAATATACTCTAATGAATATATTGTTAATAGTAATCCCATGTTTCGTGTGTAAAAAGTATTTAGTGCTAATAAAAATAATGTGATGGGAATAATGTTTAACTTTTACCTAGTAAACTTGAAATGCAGTCGCGAAAACTAACGCCCTATCAAAGGTTTCGTAGCTTGACTTACTGTAAATCTTCGTGATGCTAAGTTAAAGTCACCCTTTTGGTCTATTGATATACTACTCTATTGTGTGGTCGGTTTGCCGTAGATTCATCTCAAAAACTTAATTTTCAGGCAACGCGAAGTCTGAATTACCATGATTCTTATGCTCCGGGACTCTGAGAATTTAGAATTTGATTAAGATTGCAGGCTGAACACTAATTAAATTATTCTATTATCCTACGGTTGTCAGATAGCCAGATCCATTAGTGCAATTGAAAGACAATTATCCAGTTCTAACAAGACTACTAATAGGCTAAACTATGCAACAACTAAAATTTCTACTCAAGATTAAATTTTCATATTATATGTTTTGACGAGTCGCAACACAATTCTGACTCCTAAGGTACTATGAACTTACACGTCTCACATAAAATATTCAATTTAATCTATGAGAGAAGCAAAAATTACTAAAATTCAAAAATATTGTAGATGTTAATTCTGCACTAGGTTACCACGTTGGGCGCCATTTTATTGTAGAGAAAAATTTTGAATTTGTCATGTGATGAAAAATTCAAAAATGAAGAAATTACAAAACATTGAACATTGACGTCTTGTTCAAATGTAAAAATGTAATTGAAAATAATGTGAGAAATTTCAAGATAAATTCTAACATGAAGAAATTTACACAACATTAAACATTCAAAGAAAGTAACGTCTAATGTTATGTAAATGAACAATAAAATAATAATAATAATAATACTTTAAAAAGTTATATACATAAACGAACAGGAACGGGGGTTTTCTTGACGAAACGGGGTTCGTACAAAGATAACCGAAGTGATTTTTGAAAATTTGAAAATTCATTACAGTCTAAGAGTCCAAAAATTTCTTGCCGCAATGCCACTTTATGCCTTTCATCCGTATGCATCATTGGAATTCAATGCGTCTAATCTGCAAGTGCAGAGATTGTCTTTGGCTGGAATTGCCAGCGTATTCAATTTTGACGAAAGTGGGGAAATGAAGGAATTGATTCTAATGAGATGACGATGGATTCCTTATTTATTTAAGAGAAAACTGCTTCGGGAATAATTTAACTTCCACAGCTTTACACTTATTCCTTCACCAAGTCTAGGCTGCACTGGCAATATTCATGCTCGACTAGAGCTCATCGGGGCGGAAGTGTATTTTAAAAGTTCTTGCCAGGACTTTGGCTTTTCCTCATTTTGGCGGTACAATAAAGTTTTGAATCCTTGCTAGCTGGGTGATTAACCATTGGAATCATAAAAAGGAAGCTCGTAGGGCCTAATTACATCTACTGGATAAGCAAAATTCTAAATTGATATACTTTTCACACACACTAAAACGGATTAGAACCTTCCGGACTACTCTTCGACAGGTCTTTTGTCGGCTCCGGGAAATTCTTTACCCACCCTTTAAGAGATCATCGGATCTCACCTTTGACGCCACGTTCCGAATTAATTTTTCGGGCGTCCCAAAAATAGTTTGGATTGTTCTTACCTTTGTTTCACCATGTTCGCATGGAGATATCGTACCGCACCACTACCTACCTTTAATATTTAATTGCCATTCATTTTCAAACACGCATTTTTAAACGTTACAAAAATAATTATCAATGGCATTTATTAAAAAGATCTTAAATGGTAACAATGGTGTTCTCTTTTGAGTTTTTGATCTTAAAACGAAACTAAAACTAAACTTGACTTAATACTCAACGCGAAAACTAAACTCAAAAACTAACTGAAAAGCTAAAAAAAACTAAACCAAAAATATATAAGCTCTATCGAACGGTTACTTATTAAGAGACTAAACTCGACAAATTCGGAACTTTAGCTCGCACTAGCAGCTTTGGAGAAAAGTTAGAATTTCTTAAAGGAACTGAACTCGCAGGATCCAACGATCCCCAGCTTACGTCTGCTGAAGTTGAAAAATGGACCTTTAAGAATCTAACCTCGAATAGGCGAGACCGCAACAAAAATTTGTTTTGGTAAATTTTAGACTCTATTAAGTTATCCGAACTCGGATGCTCAAATGCTTCGGCTTACGTCTGCCTCCGCAAAATAAATTCGGCACACAGCTTACGTCTGCTGTGTCCGATAAACGGAACTGAATCTAAAACTTGAAATCAAAATAAGTTCGGCGTACAACTTACGTCTGCTGTACCCGATAAACGGAACTGGACTAAACTTGAAATCGTAATAAATTCGGCGCACAGCTTACATCTGCTGTACCCGATAACAATACTGAAACTAAAATTGAAATCGAATTAAATTCGGCGCACAGCTTACATCTGCTGTACCCTATAAAAGGAACTGAAACTAAACTTGAACTTGAAATAAATTCGGCGCACAGCTTACATCTGCTGTACCCGATAACAAGAACTGAAACTAAACTTGAATTCGAAATAAATCCGGCGCACCGCTTACATCTACTGTACCCGATAACCGGAACTAAACTTAAAATCGGATAAACGGAACGATACTTAAACTTGAAATTTATTTTGAAAGGCGTAAAGCCTGATAACTGAAAATACTATAATCTAATTGAATCCATCGGCTAATGGCCGGAAAAATCTTAAAATCTACTTGATATCATCGGTTAGTAGCCGGAAAACTTATAGTCTATTTTGGATCATCGGTTAGTAACCGGAAAAATCTTATGACATACTTCAATTCATCGGTTAATACCGGAAAAATTCCTAAAATCTACTTTAAATCGTCGGCTGATAACCGGAATGTTCTTATAATCTACTTTTGTCCATCGGCTAATGACCGGAAAACCTTATAAAATATTTCAGATCGTCGGTTAGAAACCGGAAAATCTTAATTTAAGAATAAATGGGGGGATAAAACCCGAAATGTTATGTTATAAAAGTCTACTATTTAATGTATTCAATCTTTCAAGTTCATTATCTTATTTCACGACAGTAGTCGCCCTAATATTATTGTTCCAACTGCACACAGATAAAACTGTCCCCACTTACTCTTGTCTCATCTGACGTTTCCGTTCACACTCTTCGTGATGCGGTCGGTGTGATAGAGAGATGTTTGACGAAAAGTGATATACACCAGGTGGAATTAAAATAACTTCTTGCTTTAATTTTTCATGCCATTTTGGTGAAAAACTGTGAAATTTAAATGTGTTTTAAACTTTTTTATTGACTGTTATTGTTAGCATACATTTGTGTTGTATTTAACACATTAATTTTAACACACAAAACGAAATGCCGTTGTTGTTATTTTGTTCGTTGTTTTGAACCATTGCCTCTATCTGGTATTAGTAAAGCAATTCTTTTCAACATCAAACGTATACATCACACGAGGACAAATGTCAGAAATTTGGTGAGTGAAAGATTTTCTCTTCCCATATTTACTCTATGGTTTTTACACAGCATACTTTAGGGCGCTTACGCACAAATGAAACCGAAAATGAAGAGGGGTTATCTATTGGTAAAGCAAACGAAATTGCTAGATAACCAATATGTATGTATGAGTAAATTATCTAACACTATGAATGTAATGATTTTTAAGATTTACAAATAGATGACTGTTAATTATTCTTAAAAATTATGTATGTACAATATTGTTAGCCTAAAATTTTTCCTGTAAATAGAAATGGTTAATTATATATATGAAACAAAATATTATGACGCATATGTATGACAGTTGGTAAAATGAATCTAATATATTATGTAGGAGAACCAAAAATAATTATATATGTATTCAAATGCATCTGGTTATAAACTGGCTGTGGTGTAATAACCGGTTTAAAACTAGAACGTCCAATGAATGATATGTTTGTTTTCCATCAACTAATTGTTTTTGGTTCTTTTCGGGTTAAATTAAAATCAAATGTTATCAGCAAAGAAACCAAAAATATCCGTATTCAATTTTCTCTGCTTTTGATTGTGTTCGACCAGACAAGTATTGAAAAGTTTAAATTATTTGTGTTTACTCAATGTAATGAGTAGTTTTGGTTTAATGATTATTCAATCTGGTCATTAAATTTTGCTGGTCTTATTCATGCAGATTTTATATTTTCTCTTTTGGACAGGGAAGACATTGATGTTCAACTCTGGCCTCAGTAGAGGGCCAACTCACTTTCTAGGAGTGGTATTTGTATAAACTGTCGTCTTTATATTTCTACCTGGTTCGAGCGCTCGTTACCCTTCGAAAGACAGATTGGTTTTCAATTTAAATAAACTAATGTCGACCCTTTACAATTTTCATAAATTTTGATGTTCTAGAGATATCGCATATATTTTTATAATTAAAATTTCCCCTTATTCTTTTCACAATGGGAAGACAGCTAGCAAAAGTTGGTGAATAGATGTTTTGCCAATGCCACAATGTTAGGTTCGGTGTTAGAAATTGTACTCCATTCCACTTTGGATATATGGGAGTCTTTTTCCGTGGCTTTGGACAACAATGTACATATACTCTCCCGATTTCGCTCTTATACCATAACCTTTTTGTGGGACTTTTATGCTTTATCGTCGGTGCCCACCTTGGTCATTACGGTATGATTCGGATAGGCGATGAACTGGTAGTCAAAATAACTCGGCACAAAGATAACAAGATCAGAGGACTTACCGCTCAATCCTTGGTGGACAAGGGAAGATTTATGGATGTTGGTGTTGCGGTGATTCAGCAGTAGGGACTTTATACTTGCAGATGTTGTTGCTGGTGCCCTGGTGATTGTGGCGGTTGTCTTTAGGTTTTGTTGATGACAACGCTGGAATGAATCTTCTAACTTGCTGTTCTTGCTGTGTGTGGCTGTGGCTGGGATTCTTTGCTTGTTAAGCCACGTACTGTACCCCTTTTTCCGTAGTTTCGCTATGTTCACACCCGCGGTTTTTACTCTCTTAGAGGTTTCTCTTGGTTAGTATGATTGGCACACAAAATTTTCGGTCTTTTTGAACACACACGGTTTTCACGGAATGATACGATTCTATCTTGGCCTTATTTTAATTTATTTCAGTTTATTTTAAGTTTTCCTTTAAATTTTATTTTAAATTTTGACTTTTAAATTCTTATTTTGAAAACACAAAAAAAACAACAAATCACGAGGACTGCGTCGAGGTGTTGTATTTCGGGGTGCGCAATTGAAGCCTAGAAAGAAAGGTTTGTCAATTAGACTCGTGGTTACGACTATTTCTTCGTTCGCTATCGTCTCAATGCCGTACTTCTTGTCTCCCGTTGTTTTCGAACTTACCCTCGTTTGGTTTTCTTTCCCCTTTTTGTGGGTTTTATGGGTGTTTCTGGAGGAAACCTCCCGGAGACGGCTCAGACCGATCTTGGATGTCGTTATATGCGTGGTTGTGTGTGCGCTTACTGCGGTTTCTTTGGATGATGCGCGTATGTTGCCGTGTGCTGCTTTTGTTGCGACACTTATGTCTTATTTTCCTGTAGGAGGAAAATAGGGAACACAAAATGTGACTTATTGCCGGAACATGCGTGGATTCCATCTCGCTGCTGGACCACTCATTCTGACGAATAAGTACTTACCTGCGAGAGTATACGGTGATGGTTGAGTTCTCTTGTTGGTATTTTTTTTCAATTAGCTTGCTTTTTGTTTTCTTTTTGGTAACTTGAACTTTTACTTGTTTCTTAGACGGTTGACGATAAAATGGCCGAGAATTTTCTCGATGACGCCGATGTTGGTCACGTTTTTGGGATTTTTCGTTAATTTGTTTCGTCGTTTTGCTGACGTGGCACAGCGTTGGTTTAGTACGTAGTATTTTGTTGGTACTAATTTCGGTGCAATAATCGGGTGGGTGTTAATTGTTTACACCGATGGTGTTATTGTCATGCTGCCGTTAATGTAGGTTGATGTTTTCGCGCCAATAATAGGGTGGGTCTTTAGTACGTGAACATGACATAGGTCTGTCTGCGTACTTTTCCAGTAGCAAATACTCAGTAACTTTTTTTGGGAGAGTAAGAACAATTTTACTCTCTCGGTTGAAAATATCTCAAAAAGTACGCAGACAGCATCCGTGAAATCTTGCAAGAAAACAGCTGATCGGTGTATAAACAATTGAAATAACAAAGCAAACGAATTTTAGCATATGTGTCGCATGGTCGCATTGTATATTTGCACGTTTCGAGCATGAAGTAAAATGTTTTGTTTATTATAATTTATTATAAACGTTAAAAATCAACACAATTCTAACTATTTACCTCTGCCATTGTTAAATTTCAATTTTTATTTTCATTTCACAAAAATTATTTCATTCAAACAGTAAATAAAAACAGCTGTTCAAACTAGTTGCAAAATCTTACAAGTAGAAATTTCTCCAGCAACATTTTGCAAGTTCTCTAACTTCCAACTGTCAAAAAATTCTCTTTTTGGCTCTCTCGCTGCAAGAGATTTGGAGTACGCAGACAACATTTTGCAACATTTTGAACAAAATGATGCAAAATACGTGTACGCAGACAGAGCTAATTACACACATATTTACTGCTACTACCGTGAATAGTGTGCCCCATAGAGTAAATTTATAGTAGAGCCGCCATTTGTCTCATCTGACGTTTCCTTTCACACTCTTCGTGATGCGGTCGGTGTGATAGAGAGATGTTTGATGAAAAGTGATATACACCAGGTGGAATTACAATATCTTCTTGCTTTAATTTTTCATGCCATTTTGGTGAAAAACTGTGAAATTTAAATGTGTTTTAAACTTTTTTATTGACTGTTATTGTTAGCATACATTTGTGTTGTATTTAACACATTAATTTTAACACACAAAACGAAATGCCGTTGTTGTTATTTTGTTCGTTGTTTTGAACCATTGTCTCTATCTGGTATTAGTAAAGCAATTCTTTTCAACATCAAACGTATACATCACACGAGGACAAATGTCAGAAATTTGGTGAGTGAAAGATTTTCTCTACCCATATTTACTCTATGGAATTCCTTGGAAATTATGGCTGGATTCAAACAGCTAAGCCTTTAATGATTTGCGGAGTGGACTGTATTTAAAGGGATGATGGTTGAGCTAATGTTGCGGGCTAATATGCCTTAAATAATTTCTCAAATTTTATGAGAAATTATTTAAAAAGTATTAGATCAAGAGAAATAGAAAGTACAAAAGTACATTAGCGGGTTACCAAGAAAAGAGTTAGAGAGAGAGAGTAGGCACTTTGAAATAAATTGATGCTCACCGTTTGCGTTCTGTTGAGTAAGTGAATTTATATTTTCGCATTTCATTCCAAGTTAGCTTACTTCTAGAGTTTTTAACAACTTACAAATTTTATCTATTTGCAGATTTTTATCTAGATTATTGTAAGATGGAGACATACAAGTTTGATAGTTTACAGATTAACTGACAGTGAAACTTAATCAGTATGGAACATTAATTCGGTTCATCTCTTACATAGTATTTAATTTAATGACTTAATTATAGGGTCTTAATCTGAATTCAGATTGACAATTCCATTTCATTTACATTTTCTGTGTTTAGCATAATTCACAATTTATAATTATAAGTTTATGGTTAAGTATAAACACTGGATTTATATCGAATTGCTTGAAATCTGGGCTGAAGTTCAGGACCTGGGGCAGGCAAAAAAAAATTTTTTTAAAAAAAACCAAAATTAAAGAAATATTAAAGAATGTGAGAAAATTGAAAACTAGCCGTCGCACGGACCTATGGGGCCCACAGGGTCCAAAAAACCGTCACACCCAGGAACATTTGGCTATGGATTAGTGTGGGTACTTCAACGAAAGGTATTTGTGTCAGAATTCCGTGGTGTCATTCTTTTTTTCGTGGGATGTCTGTAAGTCCAAATAAGTCCACTTTTGTGCGTACAGTAACCATGAGATTGGTTATGGTAACCATCCAGAAAAAAAATTTTTTTTAAAAAGAACCGAGTGATTTTTCCGATTTTGCCACACATCGACTTAAGGTACAGAGGGAATTTTAACCCCCCTGCCTTAGTGCAATATAAATTTAACGATTTTTCAAAAGTTCTACCACACGGTACGAGCAACATAGGTCCCTGCGATGGCTACTTTTCAATGTTCTCACATTCTTTACATTTTCTTTAATTTTCGTTTATTTTTAAAAATTTTTTTTTTTGCCTGCCCGCGGCCCTTGAATTTTGCCGAAATCTGTTAAGTATTTACTAATTAAACAAACAAATTCGTTAAAATTTGACAGAACTCTGTTCAACGACATGAAAAAACTTCGATCAGCTGTTCTTATAACACAACCTCATATTTCAACCATGGTTTGGTGTTTCAAATTAGTGTTGCACGCTGATGAGAGTTCTATTATGTGTGCTGCACCGAGATGTGTGCTCACAAAAGTGTTTTGTTTTTGTGTTCTCTGTGTGCAAGTGTTTTCGTTTTTGAAACACTTGTGTTGTGTGTACATAAGCAACACTGTATCACCACGTAGAATGTGCGGTGTCGAGTGTTTTGGTGCCATTCTCAACCCTGGGTAAAAGTTTTTGTTCAATTCTAAAGTTGTACATGGTACCATTTCATATACGACTCGGAAAGATCTATTGTGCCACTGACGGTCACTTGCGATCGAATTACCGCATCCGTTTCGTATCGTAATATCCTTTACCAAAGTAATTTTTTTTTATCGAGCGAACCCATCGCCGCCACTCTTACCCGCCCCTACCGACCGAGAGAGCCACGTCCCCATAACGTGAGGACAGCGTACACATTATAGACCGGTCTATAACGGGAGAGCAAGGATCATAAGTTCACACGTTGCAACCAACTACAGAAATTATTCACCAGTTGGTATTACACTAACATAAATAAGTATAAAAGTACATCACGAAATATTAATATAAGAGACTTCATAATATATAATTACGAAAAAAACGAAAACCAAATTATAAATCAGACCGGATAGTAAAGATAAAGCAAATTTATATATGTAAAGGAATATATAGCACTAATGCAATCGGTTCAAATGACAAATTATCCTAGACTTTATAGTTTCCCAACTACCAGTGAAGTCAATAAACTGATATAGCTCATTAAAGTCACGAAACATTCTCCTAACTGGATCAAAGGACGCACAATTCGAACGCTGAAACTCGATGTGAATGAGTTTATAGTACCTCGTGGGGCTCAATGGGACATTTATGAAAATCTTAGATAACAGAAATACATCCATCAATTATCTTCAAAACTGTAATAGAGTTTATCATGGTACGTCTACTGCTAAGAGTCGGCAATCTGATCAATGCTAGTCTACTGCTATACGAAGGAAGATTATGGTTCGGGTTCCATTGAAGGTGTCTCAGACAACAAATGAGAAACTGTTTCTGGACCGATTCAATCATATTAACATACAAATTGTACTGGGGGTCCCAAACAACAGATCCATATTCGAGAATAGGGCGGACTAGTGAAGTAAAAAGATTTTTTGTAACGTAGGGATCTAAAAATTCCTTTGCCCTACGTTTAATAAAGTTCAGAACGCCATAAGCCTTATTTACCATCGTAATTATGTGGGAGTTGAAATTCAATTTTCTGTCCAAAAGAACACCAAGATCAACAAATGAATCCACCGATTCAAGAACATTGCCACCTAAAATGTATTTTGCCGAAAAGAATGATGACCTAGAGAACAGCATATGCTTACATTTCGCAAAATTAAGCTCCATCAAATTTGTTTCGCACCACATCTGGAAAGTAGACGAATCCCTCTGAAGTAAAGAAAAATAGATCTTCACGTCATCAGCGTACATTACCAACTTAGAGTGCATTATGGAGGCGGGTAAGTCGTTAATGAATAACAAGAATAGAACCGGGCCAAGATGACTGCCCTGAGGCACCCCAGATGACACAAAAATAGACCTTGAGAATGATCGGCCAAATGATATCATCTGTTACCGGTTCATTAAGTAAGAACTAATCCAATTCAGCATGTTACAATTAAAACCCATTGCCCCGAGTTTATATAATAACAAATTGTGGTTAACTTTATCAAAAGCCTTACTAAAATCGGTAAAAATCACATCAGTTTGATCTCCATTAATAATGCCGTCAATAATAGAAGAGGAAAACTGAAGCAAATTAGTCACGGTGGAACGAACCTTCCGAAAGCCATGTTGACATGGATCTAAAATAGAGGAAACCTGATGAGAAATTACCTCTGTGACTAACTTCTCAAAAAGTTTAGGAATGGCACTCAATTTTGCAATTCCCCTATAATTTGCAACATTTACTAAACTACCAGATTTTTGGAGAGGGATTATAAGAGCTCTTCCACTGTGCAGGAAAATGACCGAACTTCAACGAAGCGTTAAATAAGAGAGTCAACGGTAAGCTGAGAGAATTCGAGCAGTATTTCAACATAGATTCCGGGATACCACCAGGACCAGCTTTATTCGAGGCTTACAATCTGATTAAGTTATCTAGCAACCACGAAGAATTTACGACAGGTGCATCAAACGGAATAGTAGAGCGGACAGTGTACGGGTATGATTTGGAAACATCATAGGCTCGGATGGAATAAATAGATGCGATAAAATCGGCGAAACAATTAGCAATAGACTCTTCATCTGAATAATCAATACCGTTCATTTTGATCCTACAAGGTGTGGAAGACGAATTACGCTTCAAGTTAACAAATCTAAAGAATGACTTGGGGTTCCGTTTAAAATTAACCTTCAACTTATCCAAAAATTGTATCTACTCCTAGCATCGTAGTCTGCTAGAAGTCCAGTTTTTTTATACTTTGTCGAACATCTATCCCTTACATATTACCCATTATAGGCCTCTTGGGTACAGACTTAGAAATATAGCCATTAATAATATTATAGAAATCATCCAGGGCGATTTAAAATTCAAAAGAATTATCACACTGACACACATAGGGTCAAGTTGGTGGTAACTTCTCAGAAGCGAGTGTTGAAGAAAACGTATTCTTCTATTGACTTGATATGTACAACTATTTGTTAAATTTGGATTCAACTTTATATTTTAACCCGCGTTCAAAATACGGATTACGATACGAAACGGATGCGATAATTCGACCCCTGGTCCACAATGCAACAGCCTTGCGGCTCGGAAACTGAACGAAAATGAGTGATTATATGAAAATGAATCGTCGTGTGTATCAAAGCGTGCATCAACATATACACGGTTGGATCGGGATTCAGAATCATAGTCTATGGACACTTTTATGAATGTTAAAACTCAAATGTCTTACGGTTTTAACCCCGAATATTTAGTCATAACCTAATTGATATTCAAAATATTACGGTGCGAAAAATTGCGCATAAAAGTTTGGAAAGGTTAGGTGCAGGCATAAATTAAAAGCAAAGTTGGTTTTCATATATTTAAATCAATCCATTTTCAAATTTATAAATACGTTATAAAAACATAGAAAAGAAATAAAAAAAATTCAGTAAAATACTAACATCCAACGCATTTTGCTAGAATGGTACATACGTTAATAAAATAACTTGACTTCCGTATGAGTAGGTTGAATGAAGTCTAAACATTTTCGTTCGAATTTTCTTTCAATAATCTTATAACACGTTCAATGTCGGGACCAGTATTACGAATTTTAACCAAACACTCATAGGCACGATCGTTCTGTTTGCTTAAGAAACATCTGAAATAAAAATACAAAATTTAATAAACAGATGCATGTTGTAATAAAGTTCCTAAACAAAGTTAAAACCTACAATAATGCTGCGCCCGTTAAGTTTCCATTATTATAAAGATGTGTGATCCAGCGCTCCGCTATTATGTCAAAAAGAGGATCATCGTGTTGTAAATATATCCGTGCTATTAACATAGCCTCCTTAAAATATGCTTTATTCATTAGGACATCAATGGCATCGCGTTGCATGTGAATAGCTAAATAATAAACAGCACCTTGTAGCACATATCCTTCTTCTATTAACTGTTCACCATATGCCTGACAACATTTTTGCCAAAAACTAAAAACAGATTTAAAAAATTTAGCATTTTGTTAACACCTTAATTTTTGGATATTTCTACCTAAAAGAGATACTGGGCGCAAGAGAGACATGCCATTCACATAGCTGCTTTGTTTGAACACATTTCAAAATTTCCTCCTTTAGTTTGGCATTCAATTGAGGCATGAAAATGCTGGAGATTCCTTTAGTTTCGCTATTTTGGTGATTTTTTACTATTTAAAATGGGAGAGCAATTGTGGAAAAAATATGTATCTTCATCGCTACATTAAATTTTGCTTGACTTTAAGTATCTATTATTAAACAACTAAAAAAAGGGCACAATCTAATTAAGGTTTTAGCTTATTTTTAAAAGAAAAAGTTTATAAACGTTTTGTATTTGGTAAATGTATTTTTTTAAAATTTTAAATGTAAAACCTCAAATCGTAAGTTTCACACCAGTTTCATTTAATATGAAACATTTCTGTTACCTTTTAAATTGAGCTTTTAAATGACGAGTGTGAAACTCGCCCCTAGTTATAAATACCGAAACTGGTGAAAACCAGGTGTTTCCTTAAGAAAAAAATTACCGGTTTTTTTAATACTCACAACCCAAAATTTATCGGTTTGAAAAGAATTTCTATTTTATTTCAAATTAGCACTGCACTAGAGGTGGGCAAGTTGGAAAGCATACAATGCTGTGTTTTTTTTTTTATCAAATTTTAAATATAATATAGATGGGAAAATTTATTCGACATTGAAACCCAAAATAACAGGTTTTTTTTACACATTTTATGTGAATATTGTTGGTATTTGCAGTATTATAAATAATAGCACTCTTAAAATCCGTTGATACATTGAAATAGAGCTAAATTTTTTAATATTTTCCATTCTGCGCATTTCACTCAAGATAACTTTTTCTAATCTATAATTGTTTATTTTAGTTGGGCAACTCTATATACCACAAATTTCAGTGGCAGCTTTCGCAAGCGAACTCACGCGCGAAGTGAAGTATAAACTACAATTTTTTGACTTTGGCGTTTACGTTCATTTTCGGGACTTTTAGAATACTACCCTAAGATCATTTGTTCGAATACGTGGACCTTAGTAGTACTGCTAACTTATAAAACAAAACAGATATTGGGAAATGACTTGTATAACTTAAAAGGCTGCACAATAGTGCAATAAAACAACATTTTAAAAAATTACACATAGCGCATTTTGCAGGCCCAGCGACGATATTCAGATTGAAACTTTCAAAGTCGATTTACTCGAAACCATTTTTTTTTTGGATTGTGACGTTCATTATATTTATTAGGAAAAATGTTTAGATTTTATTTACGGTGACGAAAGTGATTTTTTTCGTATTAGACCGCATTTATATGACCGCAATTTTTAGTTTGTTGACATGATTTAAAAGAGATATAACGTATATGCCCTGGCAATCGATTCCATAGATGGAAAATAAATTAATAAGAAACTATATCAAAAAAGTTGAAGCGAGGCTGCTTTTAAAATTTCAAGATGCAAATTTAAAGGAAATCAAATTAAAAAATTGTCATAATAACTTAAGGTATTCGGCCTGTAAAATACTTACATTCTTCGGCTAAGAGTTGATTGGCTTCCGACTTAGATCCAAATAGCTTCGCACATAATGACTTATTATCCGAGGATATGCGAGTAATCTGATCCGTCATAATACTGTGCATCACATCCAAAGCGTCCTTGTTAAGTTCCTTTGTTGTGAGGTACAATAAAGTCTGAGGATTCTGTAATTAAAAAATACATCTTTTTAAATCATATTTTTGAAATTTGTCTAATTTAAAGAAATTACAAACCCTCATGTAAATAGAAGACGAGGTAGTGGAATTTTCTATTTTTTGTATATTTAACTTTTCCAACATTTTTGATACATCTTCCCCATTTTCACCAACTTGTTCTAACTTTTCTGAAGGACTTGTTTTTAACTGTAGTTGGTTTTCGGAAGATTTTAGATTGTTTTCAGTATTTTTGTTAGACCGCCGATTAGGCTTTTTGTCTTCATGACGTGTCGTAGCTTTAGTTGCCCATTGTACGTTATCTAAAGTGCGCGGATTTAACCGCTTTGATTTACCCTCGTGCTCTTCCATGTTCTCTTTGCGCATATCGATGAACTCCAATGATGTACTTTTGCCAGCACAAAGCACGACTTCTTCGTCGGTGGGCAAAAACAAACCACAAGTCATTGGACAATGGTATAGTTTAATAAAGCATTCACTATCAGATTCCTGAGATATATCCCACACTCGTATAGCGCCATCAAATCCGCAAGTCAATAACAAATTTTCGTTGCGGTTACTCCATTTTACGCATGCGTTTGCTGCTTTAACCGACTGTATTTCTATTTTGCGCTTTATAGACAACTCCCCTGTATCTTGTTTAAATTCAATGATATGTATGACATTACTATTAGCAATCACCGCCAATACATTTGTGGCTATAGGGCTCCATGCCATTTCTGTTATGTAGCGTGAAGACAGTTCTAATTCCATTTTTAGTTGATACTCGAAGAAAGAGTTTTCATTGCCTTTACGTTCATACAATTGTAGTCTACCTTTTAGTGTGCCCACAAAAAGGTATTTATTCCGCTGAGAAATTGCTGAGACCCCGGTTATACCAGGTAATACAATGGCATCTGAAGATGAAAAGACAAAAAGATCATAAATATTACCCATTTTCTGTTATTCTATTATCTGTTATTATTTGTGTTCAATTACCTAGGCAACCGCTCTAAAATAAATAAACAGAATTATTTTTGAAGGAAAAAAAATTTAAATTGTTGTCACACATCCACCATGAATCGTTGTTCCTCAGATGGCGGCTCTTTCATTCCCGACTTTATACAAGAATTCTCGAATGGACTTCCATGCACTCAAAGTAATTTTGGGAATTATCTTTTGCGATTGATATTTAGTGATTCGCAAGACCCAATCCCAAATCAGAAGAACACAAATTGGGAACATGTATTAAAAAACCTCATATGGAACGGGTGGTCCCCACATGCGAGGCCTCAAATAACAGTACATGAACTGGTTCCATTTTTTATGGAAGAATGTACACAACGATTCATGCCCATAAATAAGAGTTTCGCCACATATTTAATACATTTGTTAGTGCGTGATGCAAGTGACGGGTTGGATTTGGTGCCGACGAAAGGATGCCTATTAAGTGTATCTAAAGTGGAACAATTTCTGGAAAGGTGCTTACTTAAATATGCCAATCCACAGGACCCAACAATATGCAATATGAAAATGTGTTACTACCTTAAAAATTGTCGCGAGCTGAGTTTAGACTATGTTAAAGGAAAATATGAAACCAATTCCAAGGAGAAGTTAAGTCATTTGATACGATCCATCCTGCAATATCCTGAAACTAGTAATCAGAATCAGCTAGAAGAAATGTTTGCAAAAATGCAAATTTTCATCATAACAAATTATCAAATAGGTTGTCCACACAATCATGTGGTGAGTACAAAATCTCGTTATCAAAGAATAAATTTTATAAATGTCCGATTTAAAACGTTAGCTTATAAAACAAACACGACAGAGCTTGAACAGCGTTTTGGGAAAAGGAGATTTGCAAAAGTATGTTCTTAAGAAGAGGTACAATCGTATGGAGTATTTACAGAGATTGGGTGCAACCGTTTGTGGCATAGTGATATTCAATAACTACAAGTCACAAGTTGGCAAAGAAACTGCAGTGATACGTAATAGTACGTTTTATGGTTTTCAAAAAGACCAACGCAACCATTTTGCTAATTTACTTAATTTTTGTTGCAGTTTTTTCCGACTTGGAAATGGCCCAGCACAACACCAAAGAATCTTTGGAACAGGGTCTTAAGCGAGCCAACAACTGTGCTCGTAAAGGTACCACTTGTATGCAGAATATAATTAACATTAGGGTCGCACAACAAAATGTCCAATGGCTGTCACCAATGTCAAAAGTACGCGAAATCAACAAATTTGTTATTCTCTTCCTTATGTACAAAAGAAGTTTAGAACAACTAAAGCCTGTGTTTGAAAAAATCCAACACTTAATTGAAGTTGCCCAGAAGAAATTCAACTGTGTGGTTGACAAAATCAGGGAAACGCTTAAATTTCGCTCAGCCATTGAATCCGAATTGATATTTGTAAGTAATGCCTTCAACTACACAATTAAAATCATGCATTCAATTGAAAACATTTCAGCCCCATTTTGTGTATCTTTCCGAAGTGTGGGCGTCATTCATTCTCTATTTAAATCACTTGGTAGAAATCAATAAAATAATGGAGCATTTGGAAGAGTTTGTAAGCGATAAGCTGGAACATCATTACAACACAATTGTAAACGAAATTACGACTAGTAGTAATCAACAAAAATACAACACGGAAAGCTCCTTCAAAGAGCTAATACCTATGACTAAGAGAAAGAAAGGAAATCTAAACATTACCAAGGTATAACGAAATATGAAAATCACGTCATTATAAAATCAATTCTTTTCTTTTAGAATCCTTTTGTTGGAGACTTTTGTGCTCTAACCATAGCTCTAACCAAAGGCTTACTGGTTCCCTCAAAATTAAATAGAAAGCTATACGAAGATTCGGAAATACGTTTTGGATTTGCCAAAGCAGAGTTTGCAAACTATTCGCAAAGAAACATCGCCAATTTTGCAGAGACATTTAATGAAGTAATTTTCAGCTGTGTGGATTTGATGTTGCTTTTTGTTGTAGATAGTGAGGTAATGAAACAAGACGTAGATTTGGTGAAACAATCGGAAACCAAAAGCATAACTTCTCACACCCAAACGGAATTTGCCACGAGTAATGAATTACCGGCTTCCAAAGAAGTAAATGATACATGGAACGTGTGGGATTATCACAGACAAACCATTCGATTAGCTAATATGAGACAAAAGCAAACACATTCTAGTCAATCAAAAATTTCGTTTGGCCACAAAAATACGCAAATTCAAGCCTACGATACCCGTTAAAATCTCAGCCAATTCAATGAAATTAAAATAATATGTTTGTACCTTTTTTATTGGGATTGTCTTCATAGACTGCTATGCGCTCGTTGCATACCACATACAAGTAGTTGTCCTGCCAGCTTATTGAGTATATTTTTTTTCCGCACGTTGAATTGAAATTAAATGGTTGCTGTTTAGATGAACCTCCTTCCACATTTACTATGCCAATCTGTATACCAAAATAATTGAATTTGATTACTATGTACATCCAAAACTGTTTAATAAACTATAACGTATTAACAAACTCACTCTTCCTTCTGATGTCCCATATGCAATCTTCTTACAATCTGGACTCCAAACAAGCGTCAATACAGGAGATTCGATGCGTTGCACATAATTCTCAATATGTATAAACTTAGAAGTCAATTTTGATATATCTAAGATACCAATACGACGGTCAGAGAACCCCATTGCGATTCTAAAATTACAAGTCACGGCATTAGCTAATCACAAGAATTTATGTGCTAAGACTTACTTGTTCATGTTGTCTGGGCATTCGCGCAGTGCCGATATGTTCGTGGAGACACAACCATACTGCTGTTTGATTTTGTTTTGTTGCATGTCCTCAATGGATATTTCACGATTTAATGTAATACACCAGAGCAATTGACGTTTTCGACAAACATTGAATACAGCTACGCGATTCTGCTGCCATTGGCGTTTACATTCTTTAAACTTGTAGCGTCTATTTTGAAATCTTTTGTCACTTGTCTTTCCAGCTGTGTTTTGCATTGTCCACAGTTGCAATGCTCCCCCTCTGTTAGATATTATAAAAGATGCGTTATCATACCAAGATATTTGAGGCCGGGGATCTGAAAAGTAAAGTGGGATAGTTATCAAATAATCGCCTGATCTAAAATATTCTTACTTTTGTTACTATGAGACGAAGAGATTTTATGTTGATCACAAGTTGCTCCCGTCACAGCATTCCAAATGCATAATGTACCATCAATACTGGCTGATGCCAACAATATGTCAACCCGACCTACAGGACTCGCAGATTGTACAACTTCTGCATGTTCAGAAACACTTCCAGAACTTTCATCGGCTGTCTTGCAAGATGTCTGGTTTGATCCACTTTCAGTTGTAGTTGTAGTTTTTACTTCTGTCGCGATCTCAGCATGAACTTCAGCTTGGCATATTACACGGTGCATGCCATCTACGTCCACACTTTCTTCGGACGAAGGTGTGCCGCAGACCAAACGCACTAAACTGCCATCTGAAGACTGTTCATCAGAGTGGCCTCTACCTTCATCGTCAATTTCGCTGTCACAGGACGACGTGTCATCTTTTACATCAGCGTTCTTACAGTCACCCAAAGAGACGACATTTTCTGGAGATAGTTCTGGTTGTTCTTCCCTCAAGGCATTGATTTCTTCCTTGAGACTTTGACAGGCTTCGGCGAAATCAAATTGCGCTG
This sequence comes from Phaonia tiefii, assembly GCA_963931995.1. Lineage (NCBI taxonomy): Eukaryota > Metazoa > Arthropoda > Insecta > Diptera > Muscidae > Phaonia > Phaonia tiefii. The sequence continues at coordinate 213,780,998 of OZ008371.1, forward strand.
CACCTGAGGATTCGCCGGGTTTTTCAATCCCCACAAAGTCAGAAACTAGCTCAGATTTTGAATCCTGGGGAGCGGCACCAAACTCATTGTCCAAGTAGTCGTAATCGTAGATATCGAATATGTCGTCGGTATCCACCATTGTCGTATCAGATCTAGTTAACTTTTGTGTTTTGGCTGACGCTTTTTCTAATTTGTTTACGACCACGCCCTCATGCTGCGATGTTTCTACACTTAACTCAATGCAATTCCAAGCCAATGATGTTATACATTGATCATGCCCTCTAAGAGTATACAACGTGACCATTTTTTGTAAATCACATAGAAGTACCAATCCACGACTGGTGCCCACAGCAAAATGATTCTCATTGAAAGGGGAACATTTCATTGTGGAAAGTTGATGGAAACGAGGCGACACAAACATGGGACGCCGGTAGAATGAATTTGAAGCAACGCAATATACCACAATGTCCTGATTGTCAATAGATAATACATTGCGGTTAATCATGTAGCTGACGAAAACAGCACCAGTGTGTTGGGGAGAAGGGCCATTGCCCTCCATATATCGCATGCATGCCAAATGAGCTTTATGACCTTGCAAGGCACATCCTTTATTGAAATCCCATATTTGAACGGAATTATCCTGCGAAAGCACCACAAACAGTCTTGGGGACTCGCTCTCTTTACTATTATCGCACGTATTGACTTGATCACCGACCGACTCACCCCAGTGTGGATCGATGTCCAGACTTAGAATTGTTTGCCGAGTATGGAAAACTTTTAACTCGGGAGAATCTTGTTCACTTTCAACACAACTTATGAAGTTAATACTGCGATACCCGGCGTACAGAAAACCACCGTCGGGTGTACAAACACAACTACTGTTTAGATTCCATTGTGGGCACAATGGTATTTTTGCCATTTTTTTTTAATCGGAAGGAACAGCGAATAGTGCTTGAGCAAGTTAAAAACGTGATCCGTGAAGGAATACAATCCTTGTTTTCTCTGCTTTGGGCTGTGTGTAAAATCAACAAATTTTCGCCGTGGTAGAATCTATTAATTTTTTACTGCCCGATTTCATGTTTAATGTCTGGAGAAAAAACAACGGAAACCAAAAACCGGTCCAACAATGGTAGAATAAGTAAGGTAAACTCGTTAGAACAGCTGATTTGAACTTTTTCTTGCTTAGGTGTTTCTCTTATGTCAAATTCACTTGTATTTTGTTTTTGTATTTCTTGTTTACTTTTACTGTAGATACCATGCATGGTAGAATTATCTATTAGGTAAAATCTTGGTAGTCGCATTAGAAATTACGTGGTTAAGCTGTCAAAATTAGTTGAATAATGGAAAACACTATGTACACAAAATGTGAAAAGTTCCATAAGATTGTCTTACTTGATACAAAGTCTATGATATAAATTGCATTTTGATTCAAATTCTTTAAATTTTATTATCAAACAAAAATAAACAAAATCAAATTTGACAGCTTAGATAGATAATAGATAGATAATTTTACCATGATACAAATATAATAGCTTTGTTTCTTTACTTTTTGGGTAAAGTTCGGGTAAAAGCATAGTCTAATAATATAAGTCGACGCGTGGCGTGTTGTTGTAATAATAAACGATTTTGAGAGAATTTTGTTGTACTATTGTTATGACAATACACTCGATATGTCAAAATCATTTTATATACGAAGAGAGGCAAAGGAAAAACGCCAAAGTAAATAATTACATGCATAGAATTACATGTATTAAAAAAAAGTAATAGGCAGAAAGTTGGAACGCATTTAAGATCCAAATTGGTAAGTATCCATCAGTAAGTCCATACATATGTATGTAGGTAATTTTAGTTACTTCTTCTATATATTTTTAGCCATCAAAAAAACTACAGGCGGTGAAACGACCAGCGTAAGCAAAGAGGGCAAGGAAGATTCAAAACAAATGATGCGACAAGTTTGACACTTCGAGTGTATTACGTAAACAAAGAATGATAAAAAGAAACAACCCGATAACAAAATGCCTGATCAGCTGGGCTTATGCTTCCACTTATATTATTACACTATGGGTAAAAGAGAGTAAAAGCAAAATTCTCTCTCAAATACTCAATATTACCCAAAAGTAAAGAAACGCAAAAAAAACAATTTTCTAGCCCGAAAACAAATGTCAAAACACAAAACATATGCTTGACAACAAATCTTGCATATCATGTTCATTTTCACTGTTCATTTGCACACTTCCCATCTTCTTTAAATAAGCAAACTCAAAGCAATCACTTTTCAAATTAATAAAATTGTAAATTCAATAATTTTCTTTCACTTGTGTTATTTTTTTCACAAATAATAGATATGTTTTTTTGTTGACGTTTTGCCCAAACTTACCCAAAGAAAAAGTCTGGGTAAGTTCGGTAAAAAGAGAAACTCATTTTAACGTTAAGAGAAACAAAAAATCGCTCTCATTTGCCCAATTTGTGAGGAAAGAAACGCGTTTGGGTAAGTTTGGGTTCCCGCGGTAAAGTAAATAAACAAACCTAATGGTAGATGCAGTACGACAACAAACGAAAAACAACAGGTATTTTGTGTTTGCTCAGTGCCTGTATTGTCACCTCAGCTGATTGAAAAATAATGAAAATGTAAACAAAATTAGAAAAAGTGCCATTTAGAAAATAAGTGTGTTTTATATGATATTTTCAAACTGTGTAAGACTAAAAATTCAAGAGTTTTATGTGATTTTTACGGAGAAAACCGTAAATAAACAGCAGTTGTAGGCGAATGGTAGTTGCAGGCAAACAAAGGTAAACAAACTTTGACATAAGAGACTTTGACAACTTTGACAGTGGGCTAGTGCTTCTACCATTTGTTTGTACCATGGTAGACACACACACATAGAAATTTGATAGATTAGGGACACCAAACAAAATGCCCGTTTTTGTTGCCTAAAATTACAACCATTCCTACTGCATTCTTTGCTGCATTTACCTTATTTATTTTACCACGGGTCCAACAATCGCTGGTTTTCTGAATATTTCCGTTTTCGAATAACCAGTGTAAAAACTTATGGAACATACATAGTTTACGTATTCTCCAAATAAAAAATGTTTTAGGGAGGAGAAGAACACATTATGTAAAAAAGGAAAACAACACATTCCTGACAGTTCATATTTTTGGAGTTTGGCACCCTAAACATTCATCGGCTATATGAGAGGGTAATACGGTTAAAGAGCCGTCTAAAGTCATTGATCTGATAAATTTTTTGTGTAAAACAAGTCTAAATAAACAAAAAAAATGTTTGTCTATAACACGCTTAGTAATCGAGTTATCGGTTAATGAGTTAAAAAATCATAGAATAATTGCTACACTTTTTCCAAGGAATTCACTTTTCTGATAGGAAATCCAAAAAATAAACAAAATAAGTAATAAAATGCATCTTCGTACTCCATTTAATTTTGACGCTGTGGTGTTACTCTAAAACGAAATGTCCAAATTCCGGTCAAAACAGTTATCAAGCAATTGTTTTCGTACGAAATAACTTTGCGATAACAGCCTTGTAACTGATTTTGTCCAGGAAATTTTCTCATAGAGCTAATACCAAGCAAATGAAATATGAGTGAAATTTCGGTTCACGAAATTTCATTAAAATTAATACGGTGCTTATAACGGTGAACTTACATAATGATGCCGTTTGTAGACTTTTGCAAAATCCAGAAAGCAACAAACAAAGCATTTCTTATAAAACAATGATTTAATGTTATGTATATTTATTTCTTTAAATTACATTTCTAATAATTATTAAAGAATATTTCTTTCCCCAAATTTAAACAAAATCCAAGAACAATTAGTTTTATGATATTTCATGTTCGTTTGTAGACCTTTGTGGTACAGTCCATAGATAAAGTAAACTAATAGATGAAGCACAAGTGTTGGGAAAATTTTAGTGTAATGCGTAATTTTCTAGATGTCGTTGAAAGCAATAAATCGGATATTTTTTGTTCCCAAATAAAAAAATTCAAAAAATATGACATTAAAATCCAAAAATTTCATATCAAAAGAAAAAATTATTTTCAATAAAATATCAAGAATACAATATATTACTTAAAGTAGAATGTCTGATTGCCATCGAATTGCAAAGCCATGTTACCACCGTCTATGTCCTAATAAATTGGCTCTTCCTAATGGCTTTGAAATAGTTTTTTATATAAGAAACAAATGCTATTATTTAAAATCACATAAATTTTGTCACATTTTCCACTGTTTAAATTACTTTCACAAAAATTTCCCACAATTTTGAATAAACGTCAATGAGAATTATGGGAAACTTTAGTGAAAGTGACAGTAGTACAGGACAGCACCTAGTGAACAAAGTTGACAATGGTCGCGCCATATCTATTAATTCCTTTACACGTACAGTGAGCAACAAGTCATGGTAGAGCAGTCAAAATAAGACATTTTCCCAAACTTCTCAAAAAATGTGCCTGAAAACGGGCGGTATTTTTGTTTTATGTCTTCACTTACATACTGTTACGAATAAGTAAAAGCTTTTGCTTGCTGTTAATGACTCTACTAACAGTATGTAAATAACAGGCGGTTAGTGCTGAGCCTGAAAGTATGCATTGTAACAACGTACCAGCTCGCTAAACCAGTAGCATGAATTCACCTCAGTAAAGATAACTCTCCGCCCTTCGAGATTGTTCTACAAAGATAAGCAACAACAACAACATCCAGATTCTAGAAGGTTCTTGAATTCGCTAGATATACCTTCATTTGAGTATGGTGAGTTGGTATAAATAGCGGAGGTCTTTGGAGTGGAGAGTTCAGTTTGTGATTAAACCCCGTAAAGTAAGCAACGCGAATTGATAGTAAAATACAAGACTTGTTAAAGTGTCATAAATAAAGTAATTATAAAAATGTAATTATCGTAATTTAAAACGAACCTTGTTTTATTATTGGGAATAAAACAACGCAAAAAGTACGAATAAGGAAATTCGTAACATTGGTGTCAGAAGTGGGATTACGAATTAAGGACAACGATGAAGTTTGAAAAACTCAAAGTTGAACAACTAAAAAACGAGTTGAGTAAATTGGATCAACCGACAGCTGGTAATAAGGTAGAGCTGCAGAGGCGATTAATAGAAGAATTTAAACGCCGAAACATCGACATTGACACACATCAGTTCGAGTGCAAAGACGAAATGGAGGTTTGTGCAAAAGAAGCAACTGGTAATGTAGATGTTTCTACAATGTTTGCGGCCATGATGGCCAAATTGGACGAAAATTCTAGAATTATGAATGAGAAATTTGGTGAGAATTATGGACGATAAATTAAGCGAGAATTCTAGAATAATGCCAGAGACATCTAACGCCACAAATGACAAACTTCAACAAATTTCGGAAGTTATGAACAACATGGAAATACATGTTAATGAGAAATTCGAAATCTTCGAACAGAAGTTCGAAGAAGTTGAACAGAAGTTTGAGAAAGTCGAAAATGATGTAAGTGAATTGCAAAGAAAAATTAATGAACTTCAGTTACAAGAGGGGCCAGTGCGAGTAATTTCTGAAGCCTCTAGTAGATTGAAAGCTCCCAGTTTCGATGGCTCTACACCATTTGACGTTTGTAAATTCCAATTCGAAATGGTCGCAATTAAGAACTTGTGGAACAGCAACGACAAAGCAGTAGAGGTAATTTTAGCACTCAAAGGCAGTGCAGCAGAAGTCCTTCAGAGCATTCCCGTTAGTGCCAGAAACAACTACGAGGATATACTGGCTGCGTTACAACGCAAGTTTGGTGGCGATCACAAGAAGGATTTATATCGCATGGAATTAAGAGGCCGAGTGCAAAAGCATAATGAAACACTTCAGGACTTCGCAACCGAGGTAGAACGTTTGGTGTTGATGACTTATCCTGGTGAGTCCCACCCATTCTTGGACCGATTTAAGATTGAAGCATTCGTCAACGGCATCCGTGATCCTGACATAAAATACGTGACTTGTGCCACACAAAAAGCTACATTCGCCGAAACCGTTTCGTTCGCATTGGCACAGGAGACAGCGAAATTTGTGTCCAAGCCTCAAATAGAAAGAGTTAGACAAATTGAAACGGAGTCGGAGGCAGGAGATTTGAAGGGTGCCATAAACGATCTTAAAGAAATCACCCAAATCCTCAGCAAGGCGTTACCAGGCGGAAGTAAGCCCAGACCAAAGTGCTACAATTGCGACAAACCTGGTCATATTTCACGAAACTGCAGAGAACCTCGAAAGCGATCAAGATCGAGCTCACCCCAACGTGGAAATAAACGGGCAAATTATACTACACAAAATGAATCACCGTTAAACTAAAACGAGCTAGCCCAGAGGGGCATGGACTAGCTCCCACAACCGAGGGCCCCACGATCTCCATCTCAATAATACAACAGAAAAACAACAACCTCACTGTCTACGGAGCTATCGGTGGTCGGAAGCGCATATTGACTATGGACACAGGCGCGTTACAATCTATCATCAGATCAGATTTGATAAATGGGCCAATGGAATCGTTACATGGTGTAATACTCCGCACAGCAACGGGTGAGCCAGCAACTGTACATGGTAAAGTTAAATTGAAGTTAGCCATTGCCAACATGAGCATCGAGCACGTGTTTATTGTCGCCGACATTGTAGATGAAGTGATAATTGGCGCAGATTTTATGATTGCCCAAGGCCTCAAGTTAGATATGGGGCAGCAAATTTTGACGTGGGCTAATGTGGAAATTCCACTCAATGTGGGATACGACAATACAACACAGATTAAAAGGCCGATCACTCACAAAGATGTAAAATTGCCACCAAACTCAGAAACCATAGTAATGGCCCGAATGGAGGGAGATTGTGAGATCGGCGGTTTGTGGGTAGTTGAACCGGCAAATATAAAAAACTATAACATCATCACTGCCAAAACTCTAGTAAAGACTAATAATGAAGGATATTTGCCTGTGCGAGTTCTAAATTTGTCCAACAACGAGGAGGTTATCAGCGACCGCACAGAATTTGCAGAATGTACACCAGCCGAGGCGGTCATCAACTGTGAAGTTAATTGGGACTGCAGCAAACCATCAGAAAAGGAGCAGAAAGTACTGGAGTCGGATCTCAGTGAGTGGGTGCGAGAACTAAAGCCATCTGATAGGAACAAAGCAAAGCAATGACTGTGGAAGCATGCGTCTGCCTTCGCCCTAACAAAAGAATGCCAAGGTAGGACATCAATGGTAAAGCATGACATCAACACACGGGAAGCGAGACCAATAAAACAGGCACCCAGAAGTCTTCCACTTGCAAAAAGAGATGAGGTGAAGAAACTTGTAGCTGAAATGCAGAGGGATGGTGTAATCGAACCCTCTTCAAGTCCATGGAGCTCGCCGGTGGTACTAGTTAAGAAGAAAGATGGAAGTACTCCATTTTGTGTGGATTATAGAAAGCTCAACGACGTCACCAAAAAGGACAGTTATCCACTACCAAGAATTGATGACACATTGGATACGTTGTCAGGAACAAAATGGTTCTCCACGCTGGACTTGCAAAGTGGTTATTGGCAAGTAGAAATCAGCGAGAAAGACAAGGAGAAAACTGCATTCAGCGTAGGGGATGGTCTGTGGCAGTTCAAAGTAATGCCATTTGGACTCTGTAACGCTCCAGCCACCTTCGAGCGATTAATGGAGTGCGTGTTGAAAGGACTTCATTGGCGAACATGCTTGGTGTACCTAGACGACATCATTGTCATGGGGAAAACATTCGATGAACACCTGAAGAATCTTAAAGAAGTCCTTCAACGTATAACCGCGGCTGGGTTGAAACTCAGCCCGAAAAAGTGTTCTCTGTTCCAGAAGGAAGTAAAATATTTGGGACATCGAGTGACAGCAAATGGCATTTCCACCGATGAAGACAAAATCTTGACAGTGAAGTATTGGCCACGACCGCAGAATCTCCATGAATTACGCAGTTTTCTAGGACTCTGCACGTACTACAGACGGTTTGTGCCGGGTTTCGCCACAGTGGCTGCAAGTCTTCACGAGTTGACAATGAAAAATCGGCCGTACTGTTGGAGCGAAAAACAAGAAGAGTCATTCCACCAACTGAAGCAATATTTATGCACGGCTCCTTTGCTTGCATATCCTGTAGCTGGAGAGAAATTCGTGTTGGATACTGACGCGAGTGGTTACGGAATAGGTGGCGTGCTCTCGCAGGAAATCAATGGCCAGGAAAAAGTTATTGGGTACTACAGCCGAATACTCTCAAAGCCAGAGAAAAATTACTGTGTTACGAGACGAGAGCTACTGGCAGTCATAGAGTGTGTCAAACACTACCACAAGTATCTGTACGGCCAGCCTTTTCAGTTAAGAACCGATGCGGCGCTAAGGTGGCTACTGCAATTTAAGAACCCCGAAGGCCAACTTGCTCGTTGGATTGAAAGACTGCAGAGCTATCACTTCAGCATTGAGCATAGAAAAGGAGGAAAACACGGTAATGCTGATGCCCTGTCGCGTCGTCCATGCAAGGTGGAATGCAAACACTGCTCAAAAGCAGAGGTGAAAGAAAACATCATTGACGTACGTCTGCTTCGACTAGAATCCAACGAAGACTGGTCAACAGCACAAAGAAGCGACCTTATACTGGCAAAAATAATTTCTGCAAAAGAAAAGGGTGAAAGACCAACACGCAATGACATCGCCTCAGAGAGCCCCCTGATGAAAGCATACTGGGCCCAGTGGAACAGCCTAAAATTATTGGATGGTTGCCTATACCGGTTATGGGAAAGTGAGGATGGTAAAATAGTCAAAAAGTTAATAGTGGTACCTTCCTCCAAGGAAAAAGAGATAATGACAGAATTCCATAATGGCCCGAGCGGAGGACATCTAGGAATAACCAAGACCATTGAAAAGCTAAAGCAACGGTTCTACTGGATTGGCTGTCAACAAGCGGTAGCCGATTGGATAGCAAATTGCACCCAATGCATGACAGCTAAGGGACCAACTCGAAGAAGTCATGGCCACATGCAGCAATACAACTCAGGTGCACCCTATGAGCGTATAGCTATGGATGTGGCTGGTCCATTTCCAGTCAGTAGCTCTGGAAACCAGTACGTCTTAGTGGTTATGGATTACTTCAGTAAATGGCCCGAAGTATACCCTGTTCCAAATCAGGAAGCGAAGACTATAATTAAAGTGTTTGTGGATAACTGGATATGCCGTTTTGGTGTCCCCTCGGAGCTCCATTCGGACCAGGGTAGGAATTTTGAATTGACCATCTTCAAAGAAATGTGTGAGTCATACGGTATTCGGAAAACAAGAACAACACCATTGCATCCTCAGTCTGACGGAATGGTTGAAAGATTCAACCGAACTCTTGAAGAATACCTAAGAAAAGTAGTCAGCGCAGATCAAAGAGATTGGGATGAACACATACCGAAGTTCCTTTTGGCATATAGGACGGCCACCCATGACTCCACTTCGCGAACACCCGCTAAAGTAATTTTCGGAAATTAGCTGAAGCTGCCTGGATATTTGGAGTTCGGTACCATACCAGCGTCTGATCCTGCTAACAGTGATGCCAATTACCATGATACGGGGGATCTTAATGATCTCCATGAATCTGTGCGCAACAAATTAAAAATGGTCAGAAACAAAATGAAAGCCAGATACGACCGAGCGGCAAATTCAGAAGGATTTCATGAAGGCCAGCTAGTTTTACTGTTCAACCCACAGCGCAAGAAGGGTTTATCTCCAAAACTTCAGACTCACTGGGAAGGCCCTTACAAGGTTGTCAAACGAATAAATGACGTGGTTTATAGAATCCAGAAAAGCCAAAGTCCAAGAGCTAAAATGAAAGTCGTGCATTTGGAAAGACTAGCTCTGTATGGAAAACGGAGGGTTGAGCCTGCTCGGGACGAACAGGCTTAAGTGGGGGGCAGTGTTACGAATAAGTAAAAGCTTTTGCTTGCTGTTAACAACGTACCAGCTCGCTAAACCAGTAGCATGAATTCACCTCAGTAAAGATAACTCTCCGCCCTTCGAGATTGTTCTACAAAGATAAGCAACAACAACAACATCCAGATTCTAGAAGGTTCTTGAATTCGCTAGATATACCTTCATTTGAGTATGGTGAGTTGGTATAAATAGCGGAGGTCTTTGGAGTGGAGAGTTCAGTTTGTGATTAAACCCCGTAAAGTAAGCAACGCGAATTGATAGTAAAATACAAGACTTGTTAAAGTGTCATAAATAAAGTAAACCGTTGTACTGTATAAGTAAAATAAAAGGAAGTTAAACCGTTGTAATTATCGTAATTTAAAACGAACCTTGTTTTATTATTGGGAATAAAACAACGCAAAAAGTACGAATAAGGAAATTCGTAACAATATATATTATAAGAAACCACAAACACTTTTCAGTTATTCAACCAGCTAAATAATAAATAAATCGGAGATCATTACAACGCCAGATTTGTTAAAGCATAAATATGTATTTTAAGAAATAGATGGTTATTAAACTGAATTTATTTCCTTGAATTCGTAGCACTTCACATGACATTAAGTATGCAAGTGCTTTTGTATAACCTTCAGATATTTCCTGCCAAATCAGTTCTTAAAACTGATTTTTTGGAAATTTGACGATTACAGAGGCTTAAGTCACCAAGTGATCAATGATGGTAATATTGGGATGCACAGTCCAAAAGTCCCTCCACACAGGAGGCGTTTGAAGCTTGTGGTGTCTTGTACACGATCCACGTCTTAACGTCAGCAGCAGTGTGTATAGGGCCACTGTCCTCTTGATAATAGTAATGATTTCGATTATTCTATTATTCATCACTTTTGTTTAAATGCACTTTTAGAATATTCTGGTAAACAGTTTAATTCAATATTTCTTCAATGAATACAACAGTACTAACACCTGCAGACATACAACGTCATACCTTGACAGCACCACATCCGTGTTTGACAGTTTTTTCGCATGGTCTTTGTATTTAGTTCTTCACACTTTTTTCTTCATAATAAGGTGCGTCCGTCTGCTCCAAAAATATTAAATTTGGATTCGTCCGAAAATATGACTTTATGAGAAAAATCAGTTGACTTACTTTTGTATTCATTAGCGAAATTTGGTTGCTAATTTATAATTGTTTTGCTAATCAAATGCTTGTCATTCAACGCGGACACTTTTGTCGTATGATTCTATTAACTCTGAAACTATTTTTTAAACCAATTTTTCATAAATATGACCTCTATTTTCCCTATTTATATAATATAAGCTTTGGGGAGGATCTGTTTGCACTTTCAGCTTTGAACCAAAGTTATGTAATTGTTACAATTTCAGAATATGATTTTCCCATTTCACGGCTATTAATTATAATTTCTCCTTCCTCTACGAGTAGTGTTTTCCAGGAGTTATATCATTTAACTGTTTTCAATAACCAAGTTTTACGCTGTGCAAACATCTGGAGTTGTCATGATCTCACATTTTATTATATTTTATTTGGTTTAATTATTCAGAAACTGCTCTTTTATCTTATAGTATGTAATAAAAAAATAAACTATTTTTAGGAGTAACTTTTGAGATATTTGTATATGTGTTCGATGCGTTTTCCTACTAGTTGTCGTACGTAACACATGCCATCGCGGCCAATAATATTAAATTTTGATTCGTCACTAAACAAGACAGACCTCCATTTACTTCCTAGCCAATTTAAATAGTCTTAAGCAAACTGCAAACGCTTTTTTTGATTACAATTTGCAGGACTTCGTTCGAGTTTAGAGGCCTGCACAGGACGTCTACGAATTGTTCGAGTAGAAACTGATATTTGAATTTTGCAGTTATTTAGGAGGAATATATAAATGGGTCTTATTTCACGTGTTTGTTGATCAAATAGTCCGTTAGATCACTTGTCTTGCGCGGTCGACCACCTCGGTGTATAACAATTTCTGAAGTTTTTTTTTAGCAGCAATAATGGGAGATATTTGACTTTTATGAACATTATATTTCTCGGCAATGTGTTTCTGTTATATTCCACAAGAATAAGCATTCACAATTTTCCGTATGACGTAAAATCCGAATTTATCGCGCGCAATTTTAAAACGAACTCTATTTTAGGTTCAGCAGGAAAAAATAACAAAATAATACTGAATATTCCTACAAATCTCTTTAAACAGGCTTTCTAATTAGTTTTATTAGGAACAGCGATCAAAATAATTATAAAAACGACGTTATTTAAAACAAAATTGGAGAGTTGCATCCGTTTTGTCCACACCGATTTCAATATTTATCGATAAAAATTACGATAACATGGAAATATAAACAAAAGCTGTACAATCTGATTTTTTTTTAAATTTATTTATTATTATTTATTGAAATATCATTGTCCTTTTTGTGGTACAATTTTACAAATTTATATACCCTGTTAAAGGAAGCCAATCATAGTTGCATATGTTTTGGCCTCCACTGTATATATTCCAAGTGGAAGCCAAAAAAATTAATCATTTAGAGAATCTATTACTACGTTTATATTGTTACGAATTTCCTTATTCGTCCTTTTTGCGTTGTTTTATTCCCAATAATAAAATAAGGTTCGTTTTAAATTACGATAATTACAACGGTTTAACTTCCTTTCATTTTACTTATATAGTACAACAGTTTAATTTATTTACACCACTTTAATAAGTCTTATATTTTAGTATCAATTCGCGTTGCTTACTTTACGGGGTTTAATCACAAACTGAACTCTCCGTTCCAAAGACCTCCGGTATTTATCCGAACTTTCAGGCGCAGCATTAATCACCCTGTTATTTACATAATGTTAGTCTGGAGCATAGATAAAGGAAATAAGTAGATATCCCACAGGCGTTGTCAAGTACTGCCACTAGATGCTGTGTTGTCGTTTTGTAACTTTCATTGACGTTTCTCATAACATTCACTGACGTTTATTCAACAGTGTGGGATATTTTTTCAATACAAAAATAGAATCATTTTCCAGGTAGTGCTATTCGAACAACTAATTTAGTTTTGTTCATGTCGTTGTGTTCCCCACTTTCTAATTCAAATGCATTTTGGTTATGTGCTTGTATGGTGTACTATTATTGTTGGTATTCGTTTATGTTGACCTGTACAGCATCGGCACACTAAACAAAACAAAATCGCTGTTGATGTTGCCTACCACACCTTTTGTTAGCACCTTTTCTAAATACATCTTGCAAGGTATATTTTGTTTGGGATCAAACGTTGTAATTATTGCATTCAGCTCCATCTAGAAAATATCCCATTGAACAATAAATTTCCTACGGCATGTGCGATATCTAGTTAATTCCTTTATCTATGGTCTGGAGTAAGTAAAAGCTTTTACTTATTCGTAACACTGCTTCCCACTTAAGCCTGTTCGTCCCGAACAGGCTCAACCCCGAGTTTTCCATACAGGGATAGTCTTTCCAAATGCACGACTTTCATTTTAGCTCTTGGAATTTGGCTTTTCTGGATTCTATAAACCACGTCATTTATTTGTTTGACAACCTTGTAACCTTTCTTGCGCTGTGGGTTGAACAGTAAAACTAGCTGGTCTTCATGGAATCGTTCTGAATTTGCCAGTAGAATAGCCTAAAAATATTGGAATGTTGAATTTGCGGCCGTATCTGGCTTTCATTTTATTACTGTCCATCTTTATTTTGTTGCGTACAAATTCATGGAGATCATTAAGATCCCTCGTATCTTGGTAATTGACTTCACTTTTCGCAGGGTCAGATGCTGGTTTCGTACCGAACTCCAAATCTCCAGGCAGCTTCAGCTCAGTTCCAAAAATTACTCTAACGGGTGTTCGCGAAGTGGAGTTACGAGTGGCCGTCCTATATGAAAAAAGGATGTATGGTATGGTATGTGTTCATCCCAATCTTTTTGATCTACGCTGACTACTTTTCTTAGGTATTCTTCAAGAGTTCGGTTGAATCTTTCAACCATTCCGTCAGACTGAGGATGCAATGGTGTGGTTCTTGTTTTCCTAATACCGTATGACTCACACATTTCTTTGAAGATGGTCGATTCAAAATTCCTACCCTGGTTCGAATGGAGTTCCGAGGGAGCACCTAAACGTCATATCCAGTTATCCACAAACATTTTAATTACAGTCTTTGATTCCTGATTTGGAACATGGTATACTTCGGGCCATTTACTGAAGTAATCCATAACCACTAAGACGTACTGGTTTCCTGAGCTACTGACTGGAAATGGACCAGCCACATGTATAAGTTATACGCTCAAAGGGTGGACCTGAGTTGTATTGCTGCATCTGGTCATGACTTCTTCGCGTTGGTCCCTTAGCTATCCAATCGGCTACTGCTTGTTGACAGCCAACCCAGTAGAACCGTTGCTTTAGCTTTTCAATGGTCTTGCTTATTCCTAGATGTCCTCCACTCGGGCCATTATAGAATTCTGTCATTATCTCTTTATCCTTAGAGGAAGGTACCACCATTAACTTTTTGACTATTTTACCATCCTCACTTTCCCATAACCGGTATAGGCAACCATCCAATAATTTTAGGCTGTTCCACTGGGCCCAATATGCTTTCATCTGGGGCTGTCTGAGGCGATGTCATTGGGTGTTTGTCTTTTATCTTTTTCTTTTGAAAAAATTATTTTTGCCAATGTAAGGTCGCTTCTTTGTGCTGTTGACCAGACTTCGTTGGATTCCAGTCGAATCAGACTGACATCACTGATGTTTTCTTTTACCTCCGCTTTTGAGTAGTGTTTACATTCCAGTTTGCATAGACGACGTGACAGGGAATCTGCATCACCGTGTTTTCCTCCTTTTCTATGTTCAATGCTGAATTCATAGCTCTGCAGCCTTTCAATCCAACGAGCAAGTTGGCCTTCGGTGTTCTTAAATTGCAGTAGCCACCTTAGGGCCGCATGATCGGATCTTATCTGAAAAGGCTAGCCGTACAGATATTTGTGGTAGTGTTTGACACACTCTATGAATGCCAGAAGCTCGCGTCTCGTAACACAGTAATTTTTCTCTGGCTTTGAGAGTATTCGGCTGTGGTAACCAATAACTTTTTCCTGGCCATTGATTTCCTGCGAGAGCACGTCACCTATTCCGTAACCACTCGCGTCAGTATCCAACACGAATTTCTCTCCAGCAACAGGATATGCAAGCAAAGGAGCCGTGCATAAATATTGCTTCAGTTGGTGGAATGACTTCATTGTTTTCGCTCCAACAGAACGACAGATTTTTATTGTCAATTCGTGAAGACTTGCAGCCACTGTGGCGAAACCCGGCACAAATCGTCTATAGTACGTGCAGAGTCCTAGAAAACTGCGTAATTCATGCAGATTCTGCGGTCGTGGCCGCACTGTCAGGATTTTGTCTTCATCGGTGGAAATGCCATCTGCTGTCACTCTATGTTCCAAGTATTTTACTTCCTTCTGTAACAGTGAACACTTCTTCAGACTAAGTTTTAACGTTGAAGGACTTCTTTACGATCCTTCAGGTGTTCATCGAATATTTTCCCCATGACAATGAAATCGTCTAGGTACACCAGCATGTTCGCCAATGAAGTCCTTTCAACACGTACTCCATTAATCGCTCAAAGGTCGCTGGAGCGTTACAGTGTCCAAATTGCATTACTTTGAACTGCCACAGACCATCCCCTACGCTGAACGCAGTTTTCTCCTTGTCTTTGTCGCTGATTTCTACTTGCCAATAACCACTTTGCAAGTCCTCGGTGGAGAACCATTTTGTTCAACTCCTGTTTAAGTTGTTCAACTTTGAGTTCTTAAAACTTCATCGTTGTCCTTAACTCGTCATTTCACTTCTGACGAATTTCCTTATTCGTCCTTTTTGCACTGTTTTATTCCCAATAATAAAACAAGGTTCGTTTTAAATTACGATTATTACAACAGTTTAACTTCCTTTTATTTTACTTATATAGTACAACAGATTACTTTATTTACACCACTTTACAATAAGTCTCATGTTTTACTATCAAATCCCGTTGCTTACTTTCTGGCGGTTAATCAGAAACTGACTCTCCGTTCCAAAGACCTCACATAAATAAATAAAAATCATAGATGATTCATTTGCTTAATCACCATTATCACCAGAGGGCGTAGGCTGTTTCCGTGCGACCATTTTCAGTCGGATGCGACGAAAAAGCACTCTAACGTCATTTTTATTTCGATTCTGTTGTTTAAATTCGAAAGTAGAATATAAATAATAGAAAAGCATATCGTTTTTGTTGAAAATACAAAAGGCAAAAAAGCATGGTTATATAGTTTTTGTAATAGTTTTTTTTCCAGAGAAATTTACCCTAATCCACCACTCCGGCGCCATCTAGAAAATTTCCCTTTACTTTTAAATCCACCACTTATCTTTCACCATCTGTGGTTTTTTATATATCTATGGACCTCAGGTATTTATACGTACCATAGATAAATTAAAACCATAGATGGTTCATTTGCTTAATCACCATTTTCACCAGAGGGCACATGCTGTTTCCGTACGACCATTTTCCACTCGGATGCGATGAAAAAGCAGTGTAATCTACGCAAATGATATTATCCCTTCAAACGCGGAAATAGTTTGGAAAACATGGCAGAAATGCGAAAGAGGGTAAAGAGCAGTAACTCACCTATTGTACGTCACGCGCACGGAAAAAAATTATCGGTGAGAGTAAAGGGGCCCTTAGACCTGTGGATAAGTTGCAGCGACTTCAAGTTCACATCAACTTATCCATGGTGTAAGGTGAAGTTGGTGGTTTGTACAAACTAGTTGATGTAAAATCAAAGCCATTTTGATTTTTTGAAGTTGATATCAACTTATCCACCAGTGTAAGGGGAAGTTGCAGCAACTTTCATACGCATTTCGGTGAGAAACGTTCATGAGGCAACATTTTCGGCAAAATGTAAATAAATGAACCAAAAAATAAATAAATTAAACAGTATCGGAAAAATATATACTAAATAAATGTGATTTATAGTGTTATATATAAAAATTTAAAGAAAATAAAAATAGTGTTTTTTCTTCAAATTGGCGATATTTTCGCACTGCGCTCACCACCTTTCATTTCGACATCTGACAAGAAAATGAAGTTGCCTCAACTAGTTCGAGAGTGTAAGGGCAAAATCGAAGTTGATGTGAAATAATCGAAGTTGATGTCAACTTGAAGTCGAGCAACTTATCCACAGGTCTAAGGGCCCCTTAAAACATACGATTTTAAGCACAAAATGTTAAATACCACTATTTGGAGAAAATCCTATTTTAAGAGTTACGGGACTCCGAAATTCGGATTTATGGGGGGTTACTATGTACTAAAACCCTTATAACGAGACTTATATCATAGCATTTTTGTATAATATGATGCAAAATAAACGAAAAATATAAATGAAAATGTTCGATAACTAATAATAAATTTCCAAAACTTATCGGATATTGTTGTTACGAATTTTTTAAGCTATTTGGGTCTATATTTTGGTTGTAATTAAAGGATCATTCTTTATTACAATTCTTCCCTACGTTTTATCAATGTTTTGGTTACTTCTTCAGGGGATGTTGTCTATTTGAAAAAATTTTTTTGTTATTTTTTATATTATGTTATTTATGTGATATTTAAAACACAGATAAGTTCGTACCTATAAGGCCCAATTTTTGGCTGGTTATTTAAATTGGTAATCAGTTGATTTTGATTTATGTTTGATCTGACTTTAAATACGAAGTGTTTTTCAGTGCTTTGTCAAATAGTCTTACTACCATGTAGCAACAGTGGCAAATGCTACGAAAAATAACCGGTATTCATACATTTATCATCAAACTGACGCCATTTGCAAAACAAAAGTGAAGTGATAAAATACAAAATATATAATGAAATTGGAGAATATTTGAGCAGAAATAAAGTTCTAACAGCACTACGAGTTAAATGATACGTTTTTATTGTTATTTCAACTAGGATGGTGATTATAATTATTCCCATTAACAATTAAAGAAGCTTTGTGTTTGTTCTTCTTGTTGTTTTCTGTCAAAATCATATGGTCACTTGATCATAGTTTAAATGCCCAACTTTGACTGTTTAAACAGCAATTAACTATTAACCTAGTGTGAATTCAGAGTTTAAATTATGTTTGAACGTTGATCAAAGATGATTTTCCACTCAAAAATTAGGCCTAAGACTTACAATTATGCTTTTCCAATATTGTACATAATTAAATCTAACACATTCCACTCAGATCAATTGTATCGTCCATTAAAGTTCTATTTTATACGTTAATTACATAAAGTATGTAAAAAGTATGAAATAATCAAGTTATGACGCGGGAACAAAATGCGTTTCAGTGAATCGCGTCGACTTTTTTTTTGGTTCTCTTCTACCAGGGTCAAATTACGGCGGTTTTTTCTTCTCTACTACATCCTTCTGGCGTGCATGTTTGTCCCCCCTCACGAAATTCAAATTCGACTTCCACACGATGACTTTTTAACGCGCGTCACTTTTCATGACTTACGATGCTTCTTGGTTTAGGAAGAAGAGAAGCAATAGGTAACAAAAGAATCACGAAATGAAATTTGAGGGGGATTATCGACGTTTCTCTTTCACCACTCTCATATTTGTACATGGCGGTAAAGCAACAGTAAACAGAGTGCCGAACAATTGTTTTGAAGTCATTATTACATGAAATAAATGTTTTCGGTGAATTGGAGAAAATAAAAAATTGTGTAGTTTGTGTTTTACACTTTACAATTTCCATTACGAATAAACAAAAGAAGTTTATTCGACAAAACGAAAAAAAAATCACGCATGGTTGTATTTAGGGAGTCATCGTCTGAACCATGGACATAACGTATTATTGTACCATGTACCATGAACGTATTATTGTACCATGCTCTGAACGCACGTAGATTTACGAAGGGTTGCCAAAACAGAATGAACACAAAAAGCGCGTGTAGAAAGTCATCGTGTGGAACATGGTAAAATTATCTATCGGGTAAACGCGTCAGTCCAGCTGAATTGTGTTTTTTTCATCTTTTCCGTCGGTAAGCTGTCAAATTCGATTTTGTTAATAAAATTCAAAGAATTTCAACCAAAATGCAAATAGCATAGACTTTGTATCAAGTAAGATACTCTTATAGAATTTTTCACATTTTGTGTACATAGTGGTTTTCATTATTCAGCCAATTTTGACAGCTTAATGACGGAATTGCTAATGCGACTACCTAATAGATAATTCTACCATGGCGAGGAACATGAAAAAGTCTAAATTCTTGGGTGAAAGAGACGGGTGCAACCATAGTAAAAATACCAAGTAGTCGCAGTCAGAGGTCCAAGTCGCCGCGAAATTGTCGGCGGCGGCGGCTGACTGAAAAATAGCCGGCGGCGGCGTAAAGTGGGCTGAAGCCGTCAGCAGGTTATGATCCATGTTTGGAGAAAAACTATGCGATTTTTTATGCATTTATTACAAACAACGTAAAAATCAGATTCATATAAATAAATACGTAAAATAATAAATATAAATTCAATAATAAAAATGTTTTTTAGTCCTTTGCTAAAAATTGTTCAACTACCTTCATGTTATCGTGAACAAAAAGCTGTTTTTTAATTGTTGCCGGTTGCAAACGACTTCTTTTTTGGTTGATACATGATCCAGCCACAGAAAATGCCTGCTCGGATGAAGCAGATGTAGCTGGGATACCAAACCAAACATCTGCTAGCTTGGCTATATTTGGAAACACCTAAATAACAAATTTTATTAGATGAATAAATAAAAATATTAAAGATATTACTTCTTTATGTTGTTGCCACCAGTCAGAACTTTCCATTTCATCAACTTGTATGGCAAGGTATTTTTTAATTTCCGTTTCTATTGGATCTTTGACTGCAACGGACAACGGATTTGATACAAATGACAACATTTGTTGCCTTGTATCCGAAAGTTTCTGTGAAAATTAAATTATTTTTTAAATCTTCAAATAATTGATGTTAACAATAGTTTACCTGCTTTTTTCGACTTGGCGCACTGCTGGTGGATGGTGTTTCATCCTCAATGATTTTTAGGTTTTTAATTTCGACCAATAACAATTGCTCTTTAGAAATATGACAGTCCGTATCGTCCATTAGAGCCTGCGTATTCGGTGTATTACCAAACTTTGATATTTTTCTTAAATATTTTTCCAAAGTCGGCCAATTTTTTTGGCATGGACCCAATATTGCTTCAACTAAGTGAATTTTTAAAATTTGGAATCGCTTTCTGAAATTTGATACAGAAAATCTGCACAATTTAATAGTGAGATCGAAGCACGATTCTTCCTCGGCTTTTTTTAACGATGTTATTATATTTTCGTAGAAATGATAGCTGATATTGTTGGATACTGCTGGCCTTGTAGATATTGAGTTGCCTTCTCAAAAATTGCTCAAAATCTTTCAAATTCTTTAATAATTTCCTTTTCCATATCCGGAATTATTAAAGGATCTTTTTTTACTCTTAGCAAGGCTATGTTTAAAATGTCTATGTTTTTAGAAAAACTTCTTATCATCACTAACAGAGAATTCCACCGTGTGGCAACAGAATTTTTAAGGGATGTGACTTGGCTGGTATTGAGAGCTTCTTCCAATTCAATACTGAAGTCATCATCGCCACGCGGATAGTCTTCATCTGCTTCAAAACTTTCCACTAGTTGTTGGGTCTCAAGAAGAATAGTTAGCAGCTCATCTTGCTGCTTAAGATTTTGTAGTCCCCTAATTTCTTCAGTGCTATAAATTAGGCTAGTATATATTTTTTTTTAATTTTCCCACGATTGCATTTATGTGTTCAAAGGAAGAATTTTTTAAATCGTCTTGGGTAAGAAAAAGATGCAGTGAATGTGCAATGCATCCATACCGAGAATTGTTTTTAAATTTTAATGCAGCAACAATATTTGAGCCTCCATCGGTAACTGCACATATGTCTTTGTTCTCTAACTTAAATTCTGAAATTGCATCTCCTATTTTATTCGATACAGCTAATCCTGTGTGAGGTCTAGGAAAAATTTCCGTTTTTAGGGTTACGATCTTTAGTTCGAAATGTTGGCTGTAGTGAACTTTGAGGTTTATGTAAGATAGACGTTTGAATTTGTCGGACCACATGTCCAAGACCAAACATATATTTTGTGGTGAATTGTTTAAAATATCTTGTACGTGTTTATGATATAGATCGTGTACATCATTTAAAGCTGTTGTGGATACGGTGTATGTTGAGGGCAAACTCATTGTGGGACTTAAATATCTTAAATATTTTTGAAATCCATTACGCTCAACAATAGCAAACGGTTGTAAATCTATACAACACATTTCTGCAAGTCGTCTTGCATTTTGGAATTTGTTGGCTTTTGTTAATTTTGAATCCAAAGCCTTTGCAGTCATGGACGCGTTTGTTTTATATTTAATAGATTTATTATCGACGTCATGTACGGATCGCAAATGGTTGATTAGGTTTGATGTTGATGTAGTTTTCCCAAAACTTGTTAGAAAAGTTAAAATTAGTATTCCTTAAGTAACACAAAAATAAAACTAACTTACTTTTTGAGCACCATTTCATCACTTTCAAAACATACTTTGCAAAATTTGAACTTGTCCAAAATTTTTCGGCTGTTTATGTATAAGTATCCGAAATAATTTCAGCATTCCGAGAGCCCACTTTCACACACAATTTTGGCTACATTTTTTAATTCGGATTTTCGTCTTAATAGGTCATTATAATACGTAATATCGCCGGAAGGCAATATATATTTATTGACCATATCTATTTCCTCTGAATCGGAAGATGAAATATCCGAATCATCAGTTTTTTTAACGAAAAATTGTTTTATATTTCTTTGCGTCATTTTCAACTTTAAGTTAAATTCCACTTCTAAGCTTTTCTTGTGAAAAATAACAGAGTATTTTCTGCCTCAATAGTGCTGTATTTTCTTAGAGTTGCCATAACTTGTTATTGCCTAATGTAACTTACAGGATTGCCAATATGAAGTAAAAATTAGAACGCATTTCTTTTATTTTTATAAATTTTCTGAATAAGGAAAAAGATACCAAAATGCTAAGTAAATTCATATATTTTGTTTAAAAAACATTATTCTAAAATGCTTTATATTAGCGGCATTCATGCAAACGTGAAAGCCCAGAACTTTTGCTCAGCGCAAGTTTCCCTCGCACCGTTGCATGAGGCACCAGGTAAAGTTGGTCAGCGTAGTTGTGCTCAAAACCATATCAGCTGACCAAGATCGATACATAAGGTGGTAGCAGTAGCAATTGCATGTATTATGTATGTGTACTTTTTCTACTGTTCTAGTGCTATCACCTTATTTATCCATCCCAGTCAGATGACAACGAAATGTCAAAAGTTTACACGTTTCTCCATCCCACGTTTGCGCAGCAAATTTGCCTCGAAAACTTTCCACTTTTGAGCAAGTCGCTTTGTATGGGAAATTTGTTTGGTTTGACGTTTGCTGTGCAAGTTTACGATGTTTTCGAGTTTACGAGGTTCTTTCGAGCTTTCATGAAGACCACTATTGAAATGTCGGCTAACAAATAATAGCCGAAACCAGCCGCTTGTGTCGGCGGCGGCTCCAGCAGACTAAAATAATCGGCGGCGGCTCGGAGCCGACTTTGAGCAACATGAATTGGACCTCTGGTCGCAGAAGGTACAACCACAACGAACATTTTGTTTTTGTTTAGGGTCTCCTCATGTCAAAGTCAACACATACAGACCATAAACCACTGACAGCCCCCAACACATACGTTCAGTCGGTCTGTCTTAGATAATTGTTTACCACGGATTTTCAATTCATTCGGTCATGGAGGAGCAAATAAGATAACTTTTAAAATTAAAGCACTAAACAAATTAGTACAAATATATATTTTGTAAGCAACAAAACATTCGCTTGCAGAAGGCAAGGCAATTCGCAGATTATGGCCTATAGTAGATTCTTCAAATCGGTATTGCTGGGTATTCCTATTGGCATAACGTTTTTGGATTGTGTCGGTTATGTGGCGCGAGTAGACGGTAACTGGGAAGCACTAGTGGAAATTGGCACAATATTCATATTTTTTTTTCAGGTATTTCTATGCAGCCGGCTTTAAATCCTGACTCGTCCCATCAAACCGATTATGTGTTCTTGTCCCGTTGGGCTGTGCGATGTAATAATGTACAAAGGGGTGATATTGTTTCTTTGATTTCACCCAAAGATCCGTCACAGAAAATCATCAAACGTATTGTAGGTTTGCAGGGAGATGTGGTAGCGACATTGGGTTATAAACAAGAAATTGTACGCGTTCCGGAGGGTCACTGCTGGATTGAAGGTGACCACACGGGACACTCTTTGGATTCTAATACATTTGGCCCAGTAGCTTTAGGTTTAATGACGGCTCGAGCAGCATGTATTGTATGGCCGCCAGAAAGGTGGCGAAACTTGCCAACTGAACTGCCTCGTAGAAGAAGACCTATACAAGTTGCCAAATCTACAAACTATCACTAGATTGATTATTAATCGCAATGGGTGACTGTTTTATAAAAATACTTATTTTTAAGTTCTTCAATCTGTACATATAAAAATCTTATTCTACTCACAAAAACTTATTTGGAAACCGTTGCAGACTCCATCATCGTGATTTTGTTATGGATCCAGAAATCATTTACAAATCTAAATATTGTATTTGGATATCAATTTTAGCTATACAATAAAGGCCTTAGTTTATTCGTCTTATAATTATTTTCAAAGTAATACCCGATTATTCCAACGATTCGTAAGGTGTTAAGCCATGGTGGTGTAAAATATCAAGAGTGTGTTTGAGAGCAACACCTTTGCGTACGACTTTATATAAACCTGGCATAGAAAGGTCTACTACTGTCGAAGCGGACCGTCTTTCTTCCGTTAGGCCTATTGGGCCGGCATCGAATATACCACCCAAATAAGGCCACAGACATTTAAATTCGCTTACCCTCAAGCTACTCCGCTCTGCAGATCGATTAGCACTAGTCAAAGCCAAGGGTTGTTCATTGAAGATACCACACAATTGACGAATGAATTGTAACTCCGGGATACGTATGCCTATTTTGCTGGTGCTGGGATTAAGAAAGCGGTTACTTAATTTTTCTGAGCGCTCGATAACAACAGTGATGGGACCCGGCAGCAGATGTTGCAACAAACAATCGTTCAAGTGATCGGCCCGGCCATATTTCTTTAAATCTGTTAAATCTCTAACGCAGATCGCCACAGGTTTATGAAATTCACGGCCTTTTGTTTTGTACAAATGCTGAATGGCGATCTCGTTATTAGCGTCACAGGCTAAGCCATATACAGTATCTGTCGGTAGAGCTATAACACTCCCATTTCTCAAACAATTTGCGGCTATTTCCAAAGTATTTTCTTCGTTCACATTGTACATTAAGGGTTTTTTATTTAAGGACAGCATTCTGTGTGCTATCTCAAGTCCGCTGACAGGAATCTTTAAAAACTTTTTATTAAGTATTTTGGTTACTAATGGCATTAATCTACTTTTTGTTGCTAGTCGCTAAGAGTCAGTTTAATCTCGCCAATTATGACCGCACAATTGATTAGCGCATTTATAAAATGTGGTCATAGGTTCGTCGGCAGAACGAGTTTGCATTTGCATGAAGTAAGCCGTTTTATGTGAACAAGATGGGCAATCTGCGTCAGTAGAGTCTACGTTTTCCCAAGCAGCAGCGCCTCCCATTACATGATCCACTTCCTACGTTTACATGAAAGGTAAATTAATAATTCCAAGACGATAGTTTGCAATACGTGTTTACTTATTACCTTTAGACGTGGATATGTTTTTGTTGACGACTTCCTTTTTACGGTGAAAATATACGGACAGGTATTACAAGAGAAACGATGTCCGGCAGTATCTTGTTCGACCATTAAAATGTTACTGCATTGGGGGCAAAACAGCAACATTATTAAGCATCTAAATCATATGTTGTTACTTGTGATTTTTAATTACCCAACTTTATATTTATAACAAAATTTCAATTTGCTTGTGGAGTATAACGCGTTCATAAATCAGCTGATAAGGGGATGCGTTGCCATACTTTAATGATGATCGATAAGGGTTTCCCATGTAAAACTATTTACAAAGGAAAAATAATCCTACGTAATAGCATGGTAGAATTATCTATTAGGTAGTCGCATTAGCAATTCCGTCGTTAAGCTGTCAAAATTAGCTGAATAATGAAAACCACTATGTACACCAAATGTGAAAAATTTTATAAGATTGTCTTACTTGATACAAAGTCTATGCTATTAAATTCCATTTTGGTTGAAATTCTTTGAATTTTGTTAACAAACAAAGAGAAACAAAATCGAATTTGACAGCTTACCGACGGAAAATATTAAAAACCACAAAACAGCTGGGCTGGCGCGTTTACCCGATAGATAATTTTACCATGCGTAATAGTGTCCATTATGGGCTAGGCATGGTACAAGAATATCTACATGGTAATAGCAGCGCGCGTTGTTGCTGTTGTAGGCAGCAACAACAGGCATTTTGCTTTTTCCTCTATTCGCTTCAGTTGTCAAACTTTAAACGAAGGCATACCAACAACACAAGAATGCTAGAGAGTACAAAAACAAAATACATGTGAGTGTGACAGCCGAAGCGAAGAACCTCATGAAAAAAAATGAAAACAGCTGTTCTTACGACTTTACCATGAACATATTATTGTACCATGGGCCTAGGTAATTTTTTTTACACAGAAAAAAAAAACCTAGTTTAATGTTATCCACATTCATGGTCTGATATCAGCCTAAGCACTGGGCAATATAGGGTCAGCTATTTAATTGGGCAATATTACCAATAAACTTAGGTTATTTTACGTTCACCAATAATAGTGGTCGTTTGAAAGCTCGAAAGAACTCGAAAACATCGTAAACTTGCACAACAAACGTCAGAACTAACAAATTAATCATACAAAGCGACTTGTACAAAAGTGGAAAGTTTTCGCAAATTTGCTGAGCAAACCTGGAAATAGAAACGTGAAAACTTTTGACATTTCAATGTCAATATTTTTGTATTGAAAAAAAAGAGATGGGTTTTGATTCATGTGAAAAAAATAAAATAATGGAATACGTAAAGCATATAATTATGTATACACTGAACCAATTGTCGTAGGTGAAATCAACGAAAATTTTTAGTTACTTTTTAACAACGGTGTTTATTCAAATTTGCCGAAATTTTTGTTAAATTTAACAAAATTTCGTCAATATGAAAAAGTAGTTGTGTGCGTGTCATTTACAAATACAGTGACCGTTTAGTAATAGCGTGAGCGTCATTTGCGAATAGATCAACGCTTTTAGTAATTGTTAATAAATATAGTTTCCGTGAGTAATATTATTTGTTAAATTTTGTTAATATTGTTTGCTAATATTGTATTGTTAAATTTACGTGTTTTCAGATACTATTGTCTGAACAGAAATCAATTAGTGACTTGAGGTTATAGAACAAATGTTTTCTTGGAAATACATGTGAGCACTGGAGAATATGTATGTAGTTCTGGCTATTCAGTACATTACCAAGATGTTAGGGATAAACCGTGAAATATCCAAATCAGAATGCATTTGGTATTTTAACAGCAGCGAAATACAATACCATTTGTATAAAACAGTTCCCACATGATCTCCGCATTGGTTTGGTCAATGTTTTATACTCCTGATGTTCAGACTTTTGGCAAAATCTTTTTGAGACAGCCTTGTATTGGAGATTGGATTCCATGGACATGGATAATACAAGAATACAACACGTTCCTTAAAGTACAATACCTGAAGACCATCGAATTGCAAAGCCATGTCACCACCGTCTATGTCCTAATAAATTGGTTCTTCCCCCGGTTCAGCTACCATTCCTTGTTGATAGTCCTCTGACACTCTAACGGTTTGGCATCTGCGACCACAGAAGTTTCTACAGTTTTTTGCCGGGGAAGTTTTTTGATTAAAAAGGCTTCCGGGATGTTCACCTTTGGACGGTCTTACGGGTTTTCTCCTATTGATATACCAACATCGGCCTCATGGCTTTGAAATAGGTTTTTATATACATAAGAAACAAATGTTATTATGTAAAATCACATACATTTTGTCACATTTTCCATTGATGAAAAAAAATAAAAAATTTGGCCGCAAGTCGATATTTTCCGAAATATTAATGTATAATCGCGCGTAAGTCAACCATTTATTATCCGATCGTGTTGAAATAAATTTCAGTAGAAAGGTCTTTAGAAACTGTATAAGTACCTATATAAAGATATTTGTTTTTAGTAACCCATTGGGGACCAATAAAATAACCTAGTTTTTAACCTCACTTTTTTGAGTTTTAGAGTTTTCCAGTTATCGAAAAAATTTCTTTATATAGGGTCTTGTAGAGTTTCCAAAGACCTTTGCAACGACACCCATTTCAACCAGATCGGATTACAAAAGTTCTACATTATAGACTCTCGGCCAATAGAAATGTATCCTTTGTTTCTTTATGAAATTGTATATTCACACATCTTTTTAAGAAATTGAATAAAAATTATTCTTAGAAAATTTGAGAAAACTCCTTTTTTGTTTTTCTTTCCAAATTAATGGTTACATACAAACATATCGACACAGTAGTAATAAAAATTCCTAGAGGTTTATATTCGTCTCGCTCTAAAACATGGTGTCTAGTCAGAATGCTGCTGTCTCGTCAAAGTGCTTGACATTCAAATAAGAGCAGGGAATTTGCCAACATTCATATAGAAATTCAGCATTATTGTTGGTAGCGTGTTTTGCACTTTGATTTAGGCAATCATGCTACCTCTTCTTGGCTTCATACAAAAAAAAAATCACCAAACCCAAACTAGGCAATATGGTTATTTTTTCTGAGTAGGAAGATATGATCGAATTCTTGGGAAAAATTTACTTTAAGAGCAATTGTGTGAGTTACACCAAAATTACCACACCGATAGAGTTTTCCGCACTGACTTCAAAAAGTTGTTTTTTTTTCTTCCGCTCGGCCCAACTTCTTGATGTACAGACCTTTAAAGCTTGAGTATATAATCGGTCATATCGCAGGAATTTATAATTAATATGGTTCAATTGGATATCATTACAAGGGTATTTTTAAACTCTATAAATCTCTGTATAAATATATTTTGTTTAATTAATTCAAATTTTAGAAAAGGGTTTTTTAAACCACTTATTGTTATATCTGTACCTTATTTTCTTGCTAAACTCGGATAATAGACAAGACTTCAAGCCGTTTTTAAGTTGTAATGCTACTCATTAACCACTCAAATACCGGAGATATTTACATTCAAAGTTTTGGAATACATTTTTCGACATAAAATAAAAATAAAAAGCGGGAAAGCCTTCTAACACAAAAATACTATGCCAAAGCCGCGAAACCGCTGTTGTACTCACCCAGAAAAGAAACTCCCTAAGCCACGCAGAAAGCTTTCTAACATAAAAATACTATTCCGAAGCCTGTAAGCCGTTGTTGGACCCGCCCCAGGGGAGAAAATCCCTAAGCCCGGTCCAAGGCCAGTCACGTAGAAAGCTTTATTACACAAAAATCCAATGCCAAAGCCGGTATTGGGCTCACCCCAGAGGAGAAAATCCCTAAAACCTGCTAAAGGCCGGCCACGGAGAAAAGTTTGTAACACAAAAGTACTATGAATTTTAATTGGAACCTTAGTTTTGAACTTTCATATCTCATGTCTTTGACTAGTTATTGGTGAAAATTATACTTTAAAAAAGGTTAACATCTTGTCTATTATCGGAGCCTACCAAAAAATAAGTATAATAGTAAATTTTTTTGAGAAAAATTAACTTTTATCAAAAAAGTGAGGTTTAAAAATCGTTTTCCTTAATTAGCCCCTAACGTGTTAATAAAAATAAATATGGTTATACACAAATGTATAGAGTTTAGAATGTCCTTTAGATAATGTCTATATCGGATAATAAATGGCTGACTTATGCCCGATTATACATTCGAGCTTTGGAGGCCTATATTGAGGAAAATATGGACCAGCGGCCAAATGTTTTTGTTTTTTAATCAGCGTTTTATGCCCTATCAAGCAAAAAGAAATAGCCCATTTGCACATATAGTACAATTGATCCCTTGGATGTATTGTGAACATATAACCATGGCATATACATAAGTTGTTGGACTGGGTTTACCTCCCGCCACCGTTCATAATGGCAGTGAAAATACAAGAACGAAAAAGAAAACATAAACAACCCCTATTTGTTGACGACCGTTATAAGTACCACGATTTACGGATATGCACCTGGAATGTGAGAACTCCATATAGATTCGGTACAAGCATCCAATTGACAGATGTTCTCGAAAGTTATAAGGCTGTCATTACCGCAATCCGAGAAATGCGATGGACAGGACATGGATGCACAAGAAAACGAAACTGCGACATATACTACAGTCGCCGTGAGAAAAAACTAGAATTTGGTTGCGGATTTGTAGTTGGGAAAAGACTGCAACATCTAGTCTCTAGGTTCAATCCTTTCAGTGAAGGGCCACAAGCGAAATAATTTTATATTTCCCTAATTTGTGGGCATTCCCCGTCAGAAGAGAAAGATGGTGATGCCAAATACATATTCTATGAGCTCCTAGAGGAAACGTACGACCACTGCCTTGCCCATGACATTAAGATTGTACTAGGAGATTCTAATCCTAAAGTAGGCAGGGAAAATGTGTTTCGTCCAACTATTGGCAATTTCAGTCTACACGCTGACAGTTCCGAAAACGGTATGAGACTGATCGACTTTACAGCCGCAAAACACATGGTCATTAGTAGTACAAGATTCCAGCATAAAGACACCCACAAGGCTACTTGGGTATCCCCTGAGCAACGAACGAAGAACCAAATTGATCACGTGGTAATTGATGGAAGACACTCATCCAGTGTAATGGACGAACGAGTGATCAGAGGAGCTAACATCGATTCTGATCACTACCTGGTAGCAGCAAAGTTTCGCACAGTAAGTAGAGCGAAAATCGCACGAAACCAGATGCAGAGAAAGCTAGAAATCGGTAAGCTGCAATTACCTAAGGTAACCAAAGCCTACTCAAGGAAGCTCTCGCAACTTTTGGCACAGAACCTGACTATCTTGAAACGCAGTGGAAACCCATTTCCGACACTATAAAAACTGCCGCAACAACCGTACTTGGGTTTGAAAAACCGCTTTGCAGTAAACCATGGTACGATGATAGGTGTCGCAGTGCAAATTATGAAAGGAAATGCAACGCGAGCTGCGACTGAGCGTTATAGGGATAAAAGAAGGAGGTAAACCATCTATTTAACTAAGCATAAGAAACGGCAGTGGAGAAAGCGCGAGAGTGAGAAAATTGAGACATACAGAAGGAAGACAAAGCCTGAAGATTCTTCCAAAAAGTAAAAATGGAACTAATGGACATGGTTCAGGGCCCCTTCTGTAAAGACAAGGACGGAAATCTCATCGCAGATGTGCAGAGTATGTTGGGAATATGCAGAGATCATTTCTCTGCGCTATTGGTACCTGAGATATCCAATGACGAGCAAATCGATCACAATTTGGACGACGGCGTCGATTGCCCCCTCCTAACCAAGACGAGGTCAGAACAGCTATTGCCCGGCTTAAAAACAACAAAGCCGGAGGAGCCGATGGATTACCGGTGGATCTGTTTAAGGCTGGCGGCGATGAGCTGATAAGATGCATCAATTAGCTCATTAGCAAAATTTGGTTAGATGAATGCATGCCCGGCGATTGGAGTTTCAGTGTACTATGTCCCGTATTTAAAAAAGATGACCCGAGTCTCTGTGCCAACTAAGCCTTTATCCATAGCATATAAGGTTCTATCAAGTACAATGTGCGAAAGACTAAAACCAATTATCGCTGACCTGTTTGGACCATACCAGTGTGGCTTTAGACCTAGAAAATCGGCAAACGACCAGATTTTGACGCTACGTAATCCTGGAGAAGTCACACGAAAATCAAATCGATAGCTATCATCTATTTGTCGATTATAAAGCGGCCTTCCATAGCCTAATGCGGGGAAACTCTACGAAGCAATGTCTCAGTTTGGCATTCCAGCCTTTGCAGGATGACCTTGACGAACACCAAATCCGCAGTGAAAGTTGGTAAGGATCTTACCGAACCTTTTGAAACTAAGCGAGGCCTCAGACAAGGCGACACCCTATCGTTCGATCTCTTTAACATACATAGATATCATTGGGTGCACAGTTAGAGAAGTTCCAGCGGTGGTTTCGAGAATTGAGAAGGAGTTAGCAAAAGTGGGTCTGACGGTAAACGAGGTCAAGACAAAATTAATGGTTTCAACGAGCATGGCCGCCACGCGATTATACTAAAGCGTGAACGTTGATAACCGTTCTAATTTCGAGGTAGTGGACGAATTTATATACGAAACCGAACTCGAAGGAAGACGAAAAGTAGGAAGACCAAGACTCCGCTGAGACTGCGAACTGGAGAGATAAGGCAAAAGATCGAACTGGTTGGCGAAATATGTTTTTGTTGTCTTCGTTATCTCGGGGTTGTTCGAGACCGGATAAGTAAGTATATCCACAATTTTGTGGTGGACACAAATCTGCACCCGTGCGCATTGCGCTTTGAAAAGGTTTTGGAACTTCTGCGTTAAAAGAAAGGAGCATTGGTCACTACTGAGGAACCAAATAAACGTGATGTCGTCGCGATATTTACACTCCCTGCATAGAGTGTACTATATTCCGTCAGGTGGTCTCTCAACTAACAACCAAAGATACTGTATTTAAAAGATAAATAATTTACTGATTATTTGCTCTTCAAATGTCCTAGTGTTGAAGGTGTTATTTTTACATGTATGTCAGACGTTGCTGAAGTCCAGCGCCCCGACGGAAGTTTTAGTTTGGTTTGTTTACGGTGTTGCAGCTTTGTATTTCTCATCTGTTAGAGTATTGGTGATGTGAACAAGGATAGAATATATGATTTTGTAATGAATAGTATTTTAAGTATTTCTAAATGATTACTAAAGAATATGCAGTGTTTCAATTTAAAAAATTATTGCTTGCTTGGATTGCGAGGAATATAATGACACTTATTGTGTTTTAGCCGCATTACAATCAAGGTAACAATAAAATACTATTGATCTTCAAACGTTAGAATATATCAAATGTTGGTGTATTTCAAACAAGCCGATAGCTTACAGAGCGGGCCGAATAAATCCGTTGACCCTTGTTATTCGGTTTGGATTAGTGCCGTCCTCAAGATATAGAATGTCTTTAAATTAACCAACTAATCGTTCCTATATTTTAGAGACACAAGGCAAGGTTTTGCCAAGTAGCCTCATTACACCGCTGGAACCGGAATTGCTGGAAGTCATGCATAGTCTTAATATGCCAATGGTGGCTTATAATAAGCTGCATGACAACTTGAAAACTCAACATTGAGGAGGATCACAAAACCTACACGCAAAATCTAACAAATATCTGAAACGAAAATTGTTGCGAAAGGGGAGACAACGGTCAAGGTTACCTCGTATTTATTCAAATCTCAATTGATGAAAATCGTCCGATCAATATCGACCGTTCGTTATCGATAGACATTTTCGTACTAACTGTCATTTAAAATCGTGAGAATTTGCCAAATTATAATCATAATAATCAATTTCACATATTTCTTTTTTAATATTTATATTAAAATGTACTTTTTAAGTTTATATTATTCGATCTTTCAGTTGTTATGTTTATAATAATAGTTCGGTTCAAGATCAATATCTATTAAAAAGTATTTTTCTATGAAAAAGTACAGTTTAATAGAAATATTACTAAAGAAATGTGTGAAATTGATTATTATGATTATATCCATCAACACTGACGGTCAAATTACAGTCACTGTTCTTGTAGGGTATATTCTTTTCCTTGTCTTTGGCTCACAATGACGATATCCAACACTGTTTTTCCGATTTTTTCATACTGGCAACTTTCTGCATTTTTCAACGGGAAATACATATAATCGTCATCCTCTAACGCATGATTTGTAGTTATTCTTGCAAATGTTTCTGCTTAAAGATAATGAAATCCAAAACAGTTTTTCTGATTTTTTTCAGACTGGTAACTTTATGCCTGCTTATAACTGAAATGGAATCGGTAACTTTAAGTGCCGCTTAATATCGCTTAGCTCTCCATACAAAATAAGTGATAATCTAAGCAAGCGATGTAACCAAAACGCGCCTACTATCAACCTCTTCGTCTTCAGAGGAAATTTGAATGTGTGACGTTGCCATAATCCATAATCCATGTTTCAACTTCTTCGAAATTAAAGTTTATATTAAAAGAATGTCGAAACGGGTCTAAAAAAAATAAATATTCGCTTCCTCAACATTCTCAGCAGGATTACGCCTTTCCTGCAATACAGATAAAGGCAAATCGTCTTCAGACATCCATTTTTCTGAGAAGGGTTTTTTTCCAGCTGGATCTAAGCACTCTCTCAGTCACCTTTTCCTAAGAGATTTTCAGCATAATGCATCACTTTTGAATATTAAAGGATTTCAAAAACGGTGTGTAATTTTCCCATCAGGATTCACCATTTCACACAGAAGCGATTTGCTATAAGGACAAGGCTTGTCATATTTGGAGGAGGGAAAATGGTTTTATAGGTATCGCATGCCGCGGTTCTTATGCATGAGAACGTGGGTTCGATCCCTGCTCTGACCACCTTAAATTTCTTTCGACGGCGGTCACCTCGCTTAGTGATGGCGACACTATCGAGTATTTAGCTATAAAAACGCTTCTCAAAATACCTTTCGTAACCGGTGTAAAACTGTAGGTCCCAATCAGTAAGTGTAAAACTAGAACGCGCACAGCTCACTGGTTGTGAGTTAGTGCATTCTGAGATAATTGCTTCTTTTGATTGAGACGGTGCGTTGTAAACTAGTTACATGGCTTTTGTTGACAATTTTTTACTTTTGGTACAAATGATTTATGAAACCATTCCATGAATAAATGTGTTGTCAGGAGAGTTGTTTTTAAACGACCTTAGATTTCGGGACTTATCAAAGAGAACAATGTCTAACTTGTGATCTCCGGATTTGTTGGAACAGCACATAAATGTTATCCTTTCTTTCGTCTAGGAGCATTTTTTCCTTCTCATGAGCTAATGTTTTGTCCGGAAGCATTTCAAATAAGAGTGATGATTCACCGGCATTACATATTTGCGAATCAAATCAAGATCTTCATGTTTTATTGATTGCTTTTCAACATACGATATACATATGTAAGTTTAACTTTTAAAGCAAGAACTGGTATGCTAAATATCAATGCGAGAGCATTTAAAAACGATACTGACGGAATATGCACGCTGTGTAATCTAGACACTGAAGAAAATATGAAAAAATGAATTTTTATAATTAAAATATTTAGCATGTATTACCAATCCGGCAAAAAACAAAATGTTACTCCCGTAACTTATTATTATTATTACATATGTACATCTAATTAAGCAACATTTTAATACTGAATTATTTGATAATAAAATACAATACAATACAATATTTGCGAATCAAGTAATTCTTCTGATTAAATAATCTCATTTAGTACCAACTGAAATTGAGGTAATAGATCCGGACGACAGGAAAGCTTTTCACCGCAAAATTTAAGGCCGTGGATGGAAAATCGTTTCCTAAAATGGTGAAACCAGCTATTGCTTGCCATAAATTTTCTTTCATTTCCATACTTTTCCTTAAACAATCAATGTCTATGCCTTTTCATAAACAATTTCTTTAGAAATGGGTAAATGTTTTCTCCGCTGTGTCTCAACAATATAAAACTTGGTCGAACTCTTCATATATCATATTCACTATATTTTAGAGTTTTACGTTTTTCAAATAGCTTTCTTTGCAACCTAATTGTTAAAAAAACTGAACAGTTGAGTTGAACTGTGACAAAATTCCCACACATGTAAAGTTTTAACTGACAGTTATAACCAAATACGTTATAACTCAAGAGTTAAAACTCAAAAGTTAAAGCCGTACGTGAGTGGCCGGCTTAAGATAAGAGAGAGCAGAGAAATGGGGCGCTTCACTCTTTTTTTTGCTCTGTTATTGGGATGCGATTCACTCTCTCGGGTCATAACTTGATTATTTCACACGTACTTCATACTTTATGTAATTACTAGCTGAAAAGCCCG
The DNA here is from genome assembly GCA_963931995.1 of Phaonia tiefii. Classification (NCBI taxonomy): domain Eukaryota; kingdom Metazoa; phylum Arthropoda; class Insecta; order Diptera; family Muscidae; genus Phaonia; species Phaonia tiefii. The sequence continues at coordinate 213,816,159 of OZ008371.1, forward strand.
ATACTTCGTTATAGGTGGTTTTATAAACTTTTTTTAAGAGTTTTCTGTGTTACATAATTTATTTTAACCCGCTAATTTACCAAGTTTCTGGGCTAAACTGCAAATAGTACCATACCAGGGAGTAATGGCATATCCGAATTAACAAATATTGAAAATTTCAGCTTTTTAGCCAAAGGTGTTTGGGCAGGCCGCCACGGGAGAGACTTTTCCGCTTTTTGCCCCTACCCGTAGGAATTTCCAAAAATCCCGTCTTAGCGGACGTCAGCGCTAGAGGATGGACCTCCAGGCCAAATTACAAGTTCCTAGCTCCAGCGGTTAGGGCTGGGCGATGTTGAGTCAGTCAGTCAGTCAGTAACGTTATTCTTTTATATATATAGATATTTAAACATGGTTGGAATTTCTATAGTTAGATACTGTAACATCATTAGAAAACTGCTCGTGTATTGAAATATTCAAGGAAGAGGGTAAGAGACCGAGCAGAGAAACGAGGCGCTTCACTCGTTTTCTTTGTTCGAATTCAACTCCATGAGTAAATTTTCTTCTCTATTTAAAATTCCACACTCTTTGAGATGGAAGCCGATCGAAATTTTTCCGACGTGTCGTTGCCACCGAGAAGCTCACGCCGCCGCCCATATAAGTGGTTCTCATCATCTAGAAATGTATGACAATTTGTCGGACTGATCCAATTTTAAGGGTTCATTTATTCCAAAAACATCCCAAATTTATATAAACTGCCAAAACCAAGAGCCGTAAATTTAATTTTTCACTTGTGACGCCTTGTGCGATAATTTGATATCGGTACGGAGTTGATTGAATTGGTCGAAACACAGTTTTTTTTCAATTCAATTCAGTTTATTCATCATGGCATTACAGATTTGATATTTTATAATAAATTGGTCGAAACACAGTTGATACCTGAAATGTCAATTAAATCTCAAATAAGGTGGCGTAAACGGCAAAGAATAACTCCACATGCGTCAGAAATACAATGGAGTAAGTAGAGGAATTATAAATTACATTTTTGCATGGTAAATCAAAGATATGTGGTCATAGAGTAAATATGAAGTAGAGCCGCCATTTGTCTCATCTGACGTTTTCTTTCACACTCTTCGTGATGCGGTCGGTGTGATAGAGAGATGTTTGACGAAAAGTGATATACACCAGGTGGAATTACAATAACTTCTTGCTTTAATTTTTCATGCCATTTTAGTGAAAAACTGTGAAATTTAAATGTGTTTTAAACTTTTTTATTGACTGTTATTGTTAGCATACATTTGTGTTGTATTTAACACATTAATTTTAACACACAAAACGAAATGCCGTTGTTGTTATTTTGTTCGTTGTTTTGAACCATTGCATCTATCTGGTATTAGTAAAGCAATTCTTTTCAACATCAAACGTATACATCACACGAGGCCAAATGTCAGAAATTTGGTGAGTGAAAGATTTTCTCTACCCCTATTTACTCTATGTATGTGGTAGTTCTCCTCAACAACATATTTCGTTTAGAGATAAATGACAAAATTTCTTAAGAAAATATAGCAAGAACTGAAAACAGGGCTTAAATCATACTTGAAAATTTTGTAAAAACCAGCGATCGGCGATTGTGAAAAAAACGGGTTTCATTTCGGATTTTGAATACTCTACCCACACTGCACGGATCTAAAATTTTTTGTTCTACGACACAGAGTATGGAATTTTAAGTAGATAAGAACATTTATTCATGGATTGAATGCCAACAAAGAAAACGAGTGAAGCGCCTTATTTCTCTGCTCTCTCTTACTATCTTCGTTGAATATTTCAATACACGAGTAGTTTTTTGATGATGTCATAGTATCTCACCATAAAAATTCGAACTAAAATTAATCTAACAAAGAGTACGGAATTTTACATCTTTTTTGAATCTAATTCCATAAAGTATGATATAATCAAGTTATTATGCGAAAGAGAAATGCGTTTGAGTGAATCGCGTCGACTCTTTGGTGCTCTTCACGAGGGTTATTAAATTGTGCACTTTCTCTTCTCCACCTGTACATCCTCTTTGTACGACATTTTCCATCACCATCTAGAATATTTCAATACACTAAAAAATTACTAAAACTTTCACTTCTCATTATCTATGTTTTTTTTATCTACATTGTTTCCAAACCTGACGTGGCTTACCGCTCATCGTCTTTGCAGTCTTTGTTTCGTCGGCGCTGAACGAAATATAAGTTTATTGATAACTGACCGTGGAAGGGTTTGCCGGGTATTCCGTCGTCAGTGGGTTGCTTAGTAAATATCAATAAACATTCATAAAGTATTTATTGTCAACTTGTACCGTATTGGTGAAGTTAAAATGCAAAAAGCTGTATTAATTTTGTTCATTGCCATTGCCTTGGCCCATGCAGCTGAACAAGATGTTCTTGACTTGACCGATGACAACTTTGCGTCCACATTGGCCCAACATGAGACCACATTGGTTATGTTCTATGCACCTTGGTGAGTAAATAAATCATTGTGTTCATGTTTCAAGAAAGTATAATTTTGTCAGGAGAAGATTACACGTCATCCGTGCGTTTTTTTTTCTTGTTGGCAGTAACATCCACACCGTACATATTTACATCATACATGGGCAACAGAAATAAAAGTGAAAATTGTATATGTGTGTGTTGGTACCGCAACGAAGTGTAGTCTGCTTGCCGTAATTTTTATCGACATTTTATCAAAATTTGTGGAAGCATTCAACCTTGCAAACATCTTAAATATGTATATATGATTATATAGTGCCTTATCGCTATAGTCTAGGAACACATCTGCGTTTTATTAGCAAACTTGCTGTACTTATTTCTATAGAATTTAGTGCCGTCTTATTGTACATATATTGGATCGTCCTCCTATAGTTAATTTTCTTTGTGATTGAAAGATTCAACTTCGTAAGTAATAAATTGTAAAGACCTAGTATATGTACAAAATAGAAAATACGTCTTGAGACGCATTCCTAAATTGGACTGATTTCTGATTTGCCGGAAATGGGGCGAGGCTCAATGCGAGATAAGCCGAAATTATGGAAAATGTAAGAACACGACAAGTTAAATAAATCTCTCGGTCCAAAGAACGGTTCAGCATTCCTTAATTGGACTGATTTATGATTTGCCGGAAGTGGGGAGAGGCTTAAAACGAGATAAACCGAAATTAGGTCATGGGGCACACGGTCCAAAGAACGGTTCATGTAAGTACACTAAGGAACAGACATGTGCGGGTAGGCCTCCTGCTTACAGACAGGTGCGGATTCCTCCTGCTTACAGACAGATGCGGGTATGCCTCTTGCTTACAGACAGGTGCGGGTGTGCCTCCTACTTAGCACACTTCCCAGACAACTCGCCGAATACATGGTCGGGTACAGAGTGAAGCCGGCCCGATATATCGGTGTGCCGGCTGAAACAGGCCCGAAGTTCTTGTCTTGGGAGAGTGAGCCGAAATTCTAGTCTGCCACACTGACCAACCACGTCATCTTGAATGTTATAGGAAATGTGACCATTGAACCATGCTGTACAATAGGAAGTTTTAACCCCTACAAATTACCTGGCGCTGGTGTAGCGCCAGCGCTGTTACAAAGCTGATACACATTTTGTCCCTGAACCTTTATACAAGCCGCATTAACTTTTACTTTTATTGACTATTTTATAACCTTACACATATTAATTAAACAAACAAATTTCAACATATTCTTCCAACTGGCTCAATCCTTCGCCTTTTCTCGCAAGTTGGTAACACCAAGGATACGGAGGGATTCTTATGCTTGGTCTTTCCAGCGGAGTCTTGGTCGCTCTCTTTTCCTGCTTCCATCGGGTATGCTGTCGAAAGCCTTTCCCGATGGCTCATCTTCATCCATTCTGATAACATGGCAATTGGCCTAATTTGATTCGCCTAGTTATGTCCACTTCAAAATATAAATCATATAGCTTGTTGGTCCCCAGCGACGTCGGTACTCACCGTTTTCCCTAACAGGACCATATATTTTACGGAGAATTTTGCTCTCGTATACTCTCAAGTGTTTTTCATCCGCTTGCGATATGACCCAATTTTCGGAGCCATATGTCAAGACAGGTAAAAGAGTCTGATAATGCTGGACTTTTGTCCGTCGAGAGAGGGCTTTGTTCCTAAACTGCTTGCTGAGCCCAAAATATCTATGTTCACGGCGGATACAAGGTAGACAAATTCACTACCACTTCAAAATTAAATTGGTTGTCAACGCTCAAGTGCGGACCAAGTCGAGAGGTTTCTCTATTCGTTGACACCATCAATATTGTCTTGCCCTCATTAACAGCAAGACCCACCTTCGCTGATTCCTTTCGATTCTTGAAAATACTGCAGTAACCTCTCGCAAATTTCGCCCAATGATGTCTGTCGTCAGCATACGCCAGCAACATGTGGCTTTTCGTGTTAATGGTCTTGTTCGTATGTACTGCAGCTTTTCTCGTTATTATCTCCATTATGATGTTGAAGAGATTGCACGAAAGTGTGTCGCCTTGTCTAAGTCCTCGCTTGGTACTGAATGGTTCAGTGAGGTCTTTCACTGCTTATTTGGTGTTGGTCAGCGTCATTCTACAGAGGCGGATCAGTTTTGCCGGAATACCAAATTCAGACATAGCTTGTACAGTTTTCCCCGTATGGGGCTATCGAAAGCAGCTTTGTAATCGACAAAAAGGTGGTATGGATCGATTTGGGACTTTTCCAGGATTTGGCGTAGCGTGAATATTTGGTCAGTCGTGGACTTACCTGGTCTAAAACCACACTGATAAGGTATCAATAATTGGCTTTAGTCTTTCACATACGCAATGGATAAAAGCCTGATACCGGGATAGTTGGAACAGACACACGTATCACTCTTTTAGAATGTACTAGAGTTGGGAATTTTAGTTAATTCGAGTGAGCGCTCTTTTTAGTTCAACTCAACAAAATGAACTAGTTCATTCACATTTAGTTCACTAGTTCATTGTATCATTTCAGCTTAACAGTTCATATGAGCTCACTTCAGTTTAACTTGTTTTATTTCAATCGGAGCGGATATATGGTGAAAATGATCTTATTTTTGCAGATTTTTAAAGTGTTTTGGGTACTGTGATATTTGTTTATACCAAATTGCCCTGTTGAAGATCGACTTAACGATTGGGTTATTCCGTTTCTGATATATGTATTTTGGTATAAAAGTGGTGATTGCGCTGTAGTTATTGTGTAGAAGCCGGCAATATGTCCATTCCACAAAGATTGCAACTTTAGGCATCTTTGTGCAAATTGAGTGAGATAAAGAGAGCATGAACTAGAAAATGGCGGAGATAACTGCACTGAAACAATTGAACTACTGAAACAAAAGAGCGGAACAGTGTGAACTAGTTCATCTAGTTCACAAGAGTGATTCGTTAGATTGAACTAGTTCGTTCGTGAACTACACAACTCTAGAATGGACATAATACACTGAGACTCCAATCGTCGGGCATAGATTCCCCCAGCTATATACCGCATATAATTTGATGCATGTGGGCTACCAGTCCTTCGCCACCTGCCTTAAAAAGTTCAGCGGGTAGGCCATCCGCACCAGCTGCTTTATTATTATTAAAGCGGGAGATCTCCGTTCTAATCTCGTCTTGTTGGGGGGTACAATCTACACTATCTTGAGTGGAGTAGTGCTGAAATGTGGTCTCTACACATTTCGACATTCCTTGTCGTACCATGGCTTATCCTTCTGCGGTTTGTGATAGCCAAGTTCAGTCCTTTCAGCGGTTTCCAAAGAATGGGGGATGTGCTTCCTCCACTGCGCATCTGGGTCTTCGGGAAGGGGGTATTCTGCTCTAGCAGGAGAGAGAGCTTCTGTCGATAGGACATTGATATCTCCGGTATTTGTAGCTTGTCAATATGCAGCATTTCCTGTGTTCGGCTTCGTACATTTTTCGCCCTGCTCAGTCTTGTGCGAACTTTCGCAGCCACCAAGTAATGATCCGAGTCGATATTGGCACCTCGAATCACACGTACGTCCATTACTCTAGAAGAGTGCCTGCCATATGTAAGTATAAAAAAACTTAAATTTTTTTCAATATTTTAAAACCACGCTTTTGCCAGTCCCTTGCTTTTACACTATGCATGTAAGCGATGACCACAGTCGAAAGAAATGTAAGGTGGATAGGAAGGGATCGAATCCATGTTCCCAGGTGCATGAGTCGTGAACACTACCATTCCACCACCGACAGCTTTTCAAAATCGGTGTAAAACTGTAGGTCCCAGTCAGTGAGTATAAAACTAGAAAACGAACAGATCACTAGTTGGAGAAGCTCTCCCCAATCCCTTCATGGGATGTAATGGGTAAATGAGTTTTACGTAAATGCTATCCAACAATTAAAACAAGAAAAAAAACATTAGAGAGTACAACAGTCGTGCATCCGTAGCCATGGGATTTCCTATGATCATATATTAAATAATATGGAAAGTCCCTTTTTATATGAAGTATATAAATGTGTGAACCCTGATCTGACCACCTTAAAATTTCTTTTGGCGGCGGTCACCTCGCATAGTAACGGCGACACTATCGAGTATAAAGCCATGGAAAAGCTTCTCAAAATACCGTTCTGAATCGGTGTAAAACTTTAGGTCCCAATCAGTGAGTGAAAACTGGAAAGCGCACAGCTCAGTGATTGTGAGAAGTTCTCCCCTGTCACTTCATGGGATGTAATGGGAAATCATTTATTTTTTATTTTTATATACAGTCACTCACATTTAAAGTCGGGCAGTACCATGAAAATATTTTCAGTCCAAATATTTCTGTGTTTATAAAAGAAAATATATTTTATTTTTTACCCCTTTTGTTACAAAAACTCGGCTTTAATCATTCGGCACACGATGTTAAGAGCTGGTTTTTATATAATTGTCCGAAGGTGATCAGAACTGCTGCACAAAGACCCGACCTCAATGCCATTGAACATTTATGGGACGAATTAGGACGCAGGATGCAGGACAGGCTCTGTTCATCAAAAGATCAGCTGAAAAATGCTCTGTTTGAAGAATGGAACAATATTAATCCAGATGTTTGCAAAAAACTTGTTCAATCAATGCCAAGCCGCCTGCAAGCTCTAGAGAACCAAAAAGGCGGAGCAACAAAATATTAACTTTTTTTTCTTATGCCCGACTTTCAATGTGAGGCAAAAAAGTGTAGAAGGCTTAGTTTAGACTTCATGTGCTTTTTATAAAAGTACTTAGAATATTTCATTGTAGTTGTTTTTAAAGCCAAGAGTTTTTGTAACAAAAGGGGTAAAAAATAAAATATATTTTCTTTTATAAACACAGAAATATTTGGACTGAAAATATTTTCATGGTACTGCCCGACTTTAAATGTGGGTGACTGTAAATGTGTGAAGGTTTATGAGCTGCTGATAATCATTAGGGATTTTGAAGAGAATATCAATTTAAGTATGACAACAAATAATGAATATTGAGTTCCTGAGTTCTGACAAAAACAAACATTTTTGGAATCAAATTTTTGTAACAATTTATTGTTTCTCATTATTTTATTTATTTATTTGAAATTCATTTGTAATACGCAAGCCTCATGGCCAATATAACATATTAAAATTCTTAAGTACCTGAATAAAAAACAAAACAAAAACAACTTTTTTTTTAAACAATTTATTGTTTCTCATGTATTTTATCGAAAGACGGCGAGTAGAGTTCAGTGAAAAAGTTGTAAATTGTTTGATATACTTTCAAAATTTTTAGGTGTGGACACTGTAAGAGATTGAAGCCTGAATATGCCAAAGCTGCTGAAATTATAAAAGATGACGAACCACCCATTGCATTGGCGAAGGTAAACAAAGCGAGAGTTAAAACTACAACAAATAATTCACAAATTCTCTAATGCATAGGTCGATTGTACGGAAGCTGGCAAGGAAACCTGTAATAAATTCTCTGTCAGTGGTTATCCAACTCTAAAGATTTTCAAGGGTGATGAAATGTCACAAGATTACAATGGACCACGTGAAGCTAATGGAATTGCAAAATACATGCGCGCCCAAGTTGGTCCCGCCTCTAAAGACGTTCGTTCGGTAGAGGAGCTGGAGAAATTCTTGAACGCCAAAGAAACTACCCTGTTTGGTTACTTTAAGGACATCAATTCAAAGCTGGCTAAGACTTTCTTGAAATTTGCCGACAAAAACCGAGAGAAATATCGTTTTGGTCACAGTAGCAATGCTGATGTTTTGGACAAGAGTGGAGAAAGGTAGATAATGACTACAAATACCAATGTTAATGTTGTTAATATTTTCTATTTTCTTATTTGTTTAATTCAAAGTGATGCCATTGTTCTCATCCGTGCTCCTCATTTGAGCAATAAATTTGAGGATTCGACCGTTAAATTTGTTGGTCAAACTGATTCGGATTTAAGTACCTTCATTAAAGAAAGCTTGTAAGTAGAAAATTTACGATTTTTGATTTGGTGCATGATACATTGTTTCTTCAGCCATGGCTTAGTCGGTCAACGTACGCAAGATACTGTTCGCGACTTCCAAAATCCGTTAATCACAGCTTATTATGCTGTCGATTATGTCAAAAATCCTAAAGGCACCAACTACTGGCGTAACCGAGTTCTTAAGGTAGCCAAGGAGTTCGCTGGCAAAATTAACTTCGCTATATCAGCCAAGGATGATTTCCAACACGAACTAAATGAGTACGGCTATGATTTTGTTGGTGACAAACCCGTCATCTTAGCTCGAGATGCCAAAAATTTGAAATACGCTTTGAAAGAAGAATTTTCAGTAGAAAACTTACGTGAATTTGCGGAGAAGATGCTCGACGGAGAAATAGAACCCTATATTAAATCTGAACCTATCCCTGAAGACAACAGTGCGCCTGTTAAAGTAGCAGTTGCCAAAAACTTCGATGAACTTATAATTAACAATGGCAAGGATACACTGATCGAATTCTATGCTCCATGGTGCGGTCACTGCAAAAAACTAACACCTATTTATGACGAATTAGCCGAGAAATTACAAGATGAGGATGTAGTGATTGCCAAAATGGATGCCACTGCTAATGATGTTCCTGCGGAATTCAACGTCCGTGGCTTTCCCACCCTCTTCTGGTTACCCAAAGATGCTAAGGACAAACCTGTTTCCTATAACGAAGGACGCGAAGTCGATGCTTTTATTCAATTCATTGCTAAGCACGCAACTGATGAACTCAACGGCTACGACCGCAGTGGCAAGCCCAAAAAAACTGAACTGTAACTTAGCAGCAGTAACTATCAAAATATGATTTAAGTTACAAAATCAGAAGAGAACACATTTCCATTGTATTATCGTCATAAGGGGGTTTAACTCGAAAATTCCAATTTACATTCAATTATTTCTTCTGGTTTTCAGCATTTAACGCAAAAAAACGAATCTTTATTTTTTAATAAAATGTAAAAAAAATCGAATTAGAAACTTTCCAATTTTTTTCACACTAGTATTGTATATTTTGTGGTTTGGTCAGACGCCGAATCAAATTAATGTACCAATCTGGAATAAAGGATTTGTCCGTCTTGCCTTCCAGACGTTCATAAGTTATGCGTCCCGTTTTGGCATGAAAGTAAAACTCATATACTGTATAGGGACAATTTTCACTAGCCGTTATTGATTTTAAGCGGGATAAAAATTGCTGCAGAAAATTGGCACACACCCAAGGAGCCCAGTGGTTTTCCTAAAAATTTGATTTATATCAATATAAACACCATGAAAGGTTAGTCACTTACAGCTCCATTTTTGGACAGAGATGCAACATCCACACGTTTGATTTTCTGTACAAAACCGTTGTTGCTGCGCATGCCTACGTACAGGTCTTTAATGCCTACGAGAAACGATTGGCACCACCAGTTTCGGGTTTTGTATCTCAAATATGAATTATGTTGGCGTTCATTTAGGTTATCCTGTCGTACTTTTAGTTCAACAAATGTAACATTGTTTAACACTGGCTTGTCGTAATTTCTGAAATGATGCATGCCATGATTGTCTTTTAAAAAAGGAAAACGGGGAGTGATAGACGATATACTCACAGTTGCAGCGGTTGTTCACTGACAACACCATCCATTTCGGCACCGTACAACAAACTCATTCCCGCCAGACACGTATGGTAGACGATTGCAAATTCTTCACATTCATTGACTGGCATACTTGGGTCCGGATCTTTAAATGGCGATTCCGACAAGCAATATTGCTCGAATTTAAAACCCCAAGCAGAAGCCGTCCTTTGTTGTTCAGTCTCTTGCGATCTTTGCATTTCTTCCTGGACCGTATCTCTCTTGAGCATATAAATGGTATTGTTGAATCGTGTTACATGTATACGCCACTCTTGTCTGTTTTCGTACGGTGTACACATTATTAAGCGTAAAAGACCACGCCACGATACGAATTCCGGGGGTGAACGATTCACCAAAATTCTCTGGTGGTGGTCGAAAATGAATTTGAGTAAATTGTCTAAGGGCTCATTATTCGAGGATTCCGGCTTTTTAATGGCAATGGCTAGCCCGGCATTTAAATCAAACGGCAAACTGTTGGAACTCGGCTCTTTGAAATATCGCAATTTGGCGTCATTACGTTCAAATTCCCGATTACCGTTTATACTAAAAAATCCCATGGCCTGAGGCCTTTTTATATCCGGAAAAGCTATTGTGGTTTGGGGTGGACGAACACGCAAGTTCGCGTCCCTTTGATAGGATTTGCTCATTTTAAGGCGCTTTAAGAATAGTTACCACTCGTTTCATGATACAAATACAAGGTAGTGGCCATGGTAAATACTACTGGAAGCGTTAGAACCATAGTCTAATAATATAAGTCGACGCGTGGCGTGTTGTTGTAATAATAAACGATTTTGACAGAATTTTGTTGTACTATTGTTATGACAATACACTCGATATGTCAAAATCATTTTATATATGAAGAGAGGCAAAGGAAAAACGCCAAAGTAAATAATTACATGCATAGAATTACATGTATTAAAAAAAAATAATAGGCAGAAAGTTGGAACGCATTTAAGATCCAAATTGGTAAGTATCCATCAGTAAGTCCATACATATGTATGTAGGTAATTTTAGTTACTTCTTCTATATATTTTTAGCCATCAAAAAAACTACAGGCGGTGAAACGACCAGCGTAAGCAAAGAGGGCAAGGAAGATTCAAAACAAATGATGCGACAAGTTTGACACTTCGAGTGTATTACGTAAACAAAGAATGATAAAAAGAAACAACCCGATAACAAAATGCCTGATCAGCTGGGCTTATGCTTCCACTTATATTATTACACTATGGTTAGAACAGCTGATTTAAATTTTTTCTTGTCGTTGTGGTCCGACCTTGTCAAATGTTGTTTATACTAATTCCAAGATGTATCTAGTACAGGTGGTAGTGTTAAAATAGCAGACGAAATGTATTCTTGTTCTTGTGGTTGTTGCCGAAAATTATAATTCCTCCTGATATAACCTGAAATAAATACATCGATCGACTGAATTTGACAAGGTCGGCTCCATGATACAAATACAAGGTAGTAGCGTCAGCCCATATGGTTTCCTTTGTTTACATTTCATCGTACCCAGTAAATGTCAGAGTTGTTTGGGTGAGTGCGTTCTCTTTTGATTTCATCTATCTATGGTCACAATTGCATATGTATGTGTACATTTTTATCAACTGATTTTGACAATAACTGGGTATTGAAATTACAACAATGCTAACGCCATTACCTTGTATTTGTATCATGGTCGGCTCCTGAAATAAAAACAAAATGCATTCAATTCCTACCATAGATAAAGGAAATAATAGATATAGCGCGCCCATTGTCAACTTTCTTCACTAGGTGCTGTCCTGTACTAGTGTCACTTTCACTGAAGTTTCCCATAATTCTCATAGACGTTTATTCAAAATTGTGGGGAATTTTTGAAAACTAATTTCAAAATGGAAAATGTAACAAAATTTATGTGATTTTTCATAAGAGCATTTGTTTCTTATATAAAAATCAATTTCAAAGCCTTGTGGCCGGTGTTAGTATATCTATAAGAGAAAAACCGTATCACCGCCCAAAGATGAACATGCCGGAACGCCTTTTTAATCTAAAAACTTCCCCGCGCAAAAACTGTATCAACTTCTGTGGTCGCAGATGCTAAAACCGTTAGCGTGTCTGAGGACTCTCAACACGCAATGCTAGCTAAACCGGAAGAAGAACCAATTTATTAGGGCTTAGTCGGTGGTGTCATGGCTTTGCAATTCGATTGCCATGAGATATTCTACATACTTTACGTAACGTGTTGTATTCTTGTTTCGAAGTGATATTTGTATTGAAAATAATTTTTTCTTTTGATATGAAATTTTAGAATTTTAATGTTATATTTTTTGACTTTATTTTTTGGGAACAAAAAATATCCCATTTATTGCTTTCAACGACATTAGAAAATTACCCATTACACTAAAATGTTTCCAAAACTTGTGCTTCATCTATTTGTCTACTTTATCTATGATTCCTACTGCTTCTACCTTACCAAGGCAGCTCGAAAAGGTAGAAGCAATACTACAAAAAGTACAACAAGGCAACAACAACCAGCATTCTGTTTTTGTTTGGTGTGTAGTTTATGTCAATATCAACGTACTATGACCAACGGACACAAAACAAAGGTAAACAGCATTTGACAGCTAGTGTGCACCACTTTGGCCCCACAGAATGAAAAAAAAATTAATGTGAGTCCGATCACAGGGGAGATGTGTAAACATCTAGTAATGAAGTTGGAAGTACTTATGCTTTTAGTATATTTTTTTAATTAATCAATTAAAAGTATCAAAACTTTCAATATTGTAAATACATAGGAATTTGCTGGTTTTTGTTTGTTTTATTTAACTTATTTGGTTAGTAAATGGGCACACTGCAGTATATATGTACTGCATTAAAAATTACAGTAAGTAACTAAAATAAGATACATAAATTTTTGACTCGATTGTATTTAAAAATCTATGGAAAACTGCATCTATAGTAGTGGAATTGTTAGCTGTGGGGGTTTGTGGAGAATTGCTCATATGCAAGTGGAAAACGTCAAATAAAAATGTTGATAAAGCTTGCGACTGTGGGTTTGCACAATTTGTATTAAAATCTCCACCCATAATAATTGGCATGAGATGGAGATTGTTACCCAATTGTCGTGCACCAGCTTCAGTGTAAGGCAACATTACGTAATGAAGATAAGTTATAATCTTAATTTATATTGGAATCTAATAGAAATTTTATTAGAATTAACATTACCTACATTCAGCTTTGGTACACTTTGTGTTGTTTTATGTTCTGAGTTATAATTTTTTTGGTGTTTTGTAAAATATTTTATTATTTTGTATTTGTTGCGGTTGACAAGTTATTAATCAGCTGTTTACTGAAATGTAATGTTATTTTACAGCAATGGTTTTCGAAAATTAGTAGCTAATATTGCACACTAGATGGTGCTTATATGCAGCTGTTAAGTATGAATGACAATCTCAAAGATGAAGAAAACTTTTAGTTTTAAGTTTTCCTTATATTTGACAAGTTTAGCTTTTAGTTTTCCTTATTTTGCTTTGTTTTAGTACATTTTTTCTTAAAAGTGCAAAAAGTCTTTTTAAAAGTAATTAAAATTAAATGTTATTGTATTCATTTCATTTATTTGTTTTCATTTGCCTACGATAACATAATGTACGACAATTAGTGAAAATTAGTCGCTACTAAGGGCTAGCACAAGTGCATGTTTCGGTTCATTTAATTCATCGTGCAAAATGTTATGCTGTGTGTGTAAGGCCGATGCCAGCAGCGGTTCGAGCCATGCCATGTCTACACGTAAACCCACTCATAGTAGTCATTGCGACGCAACCGTCGAGTCATACGATGCTATTACTACCCAATGATTGGGTTGAACTGTGTTGTGATACGTGTTGTACTACCAGCAATCTATGTATGTTGATTTACTTTAGCAACATAAAAAAGGAATTCATTTCAAAAATAAAAAAAAAAACATTTAAGTAAGGAAAAGGTAATTTTTTAAGAAAATTTGCTTTTTTTATAAAAAGGTGATTATTTAGGAATAGGAATGTTTTTTAAGAAAAGATAATTTTTAAGAAAAAGTACTTTTGTTAAGTAAAAATACTTTTTTAAAGAAAATGTACATATTTTAAGAAAACAAGTGAAAATAATAAATTGCGATAATTTAAACATCAATATTCTCCATTTTCCGTCGGTGGTGCAATGGGTAGTGTGCGCGCCTCTTGTACAGGAGATCCTGGGTTCGATTCCTGCTCCAACCACCTTAAAATTTCTTTCGACGACGGTCACCTCGCTTAGTGACGGCGACACTATCGAGTATATAGCCATGAAAAAGCTTCTCAAAATACCGTTCGGAATCGGTGTAAAACTGTAGGTCCCAATCAGTGAGTGAAAACTGGAAAGCGCACAGCTCAGTGATTGTGAGAAGTTCTCCCCGGTCCCATCATGGGATGTAATGGGAAACCATTTATTTATTTTTTTTTTTATTCTCCATTTTCCCTTTTTTAATTACAATCGTGCGCACACAAATAAAACGTTAGAATAACATACATTCAGTGTGGGCGACAAAACGTCATCCATACAGTCTTGGATGAGTGGTCGTATGTACCATGCAACACTCAAGTAAAACGATTCATGTTCGAACACGTTGGATTGATTTACTTGAGTCGAACATAACATTGCCGTCGAAGTCCTATGTATACCAAGTAGTAACAACATGCATGACATGACAATGTATTAGTGTCACACAAATCACAACTTAATCAATTCATCTCGCGCTAGCCTCTAGTCGCTACTTTTGCACACTAGATGGTGATGAGTATATTGTATGCAGCGTATGAGTACACTAATCCACTCAGACATAGCTCACACCGATTTGATAACGCTTTACGATTGGTTAACGATTACATCGCACATCTTACTCTAAATTTGTGATAGTATTGTGAAAAAGATTTTTACCCCCAGCGTATAGATGTTTACACATCAAAAACAAATCAGCTTTTCTTATACCATAACCTTCTTAAGCAGCCTTCTACCATTGTACCTTACATATTTTCCCATGGCTACTACCATGGTACAATAATATGTTCATGGTGAAGTCGTAAGAACAGCTGTTTTCATTTTTTTAATGAGGTTCTTCGCTTCGGCTGTCACACTCACATGTATTTTGTTTTTGTACTCTTTTGCATTCTGGTGTTAGTGGTATCTATTGTGTAGAGTTTGACAGCTGAAGCGAATAGAACAAAAACAAACTGCCTGTTGTTGCTGCCTACAACAACAACAACGCGCGCTGCTATTACCATGAAGATATTATTGTACCATGGCTACTACCTTGTATTTGTATCATGCGTCCAAGCATGGTACAATAATATCCTCATGGTAATAGCAGCGCGTGTTGTTGTTGTTGTAGGCAGCATCAACAGGCATTTTGTTCTTGTTCTATTCGCTTCAGCTGTCAAACTCTACACAAATTCATACCAACAACACAAGAATACAAAAGAGTACAAAAACACAATACATGTGAGTGTGACAGCCGAAGCGAAGAACCTCATGAGAAAAATGAAAACAGTTGTTCTTACGATTTTACCATGAACATATTATTGTACCATGCGTCCAAGCATTCACATTTTTCAGTACCCTCTCACCAAGTTGTATTTATACAAGGTGATAGCAGTAGATGTTGTTAGAACATCTGAGTTGATTTTTTCTTGCCGTGGCATTTTCAAATGTAAAATTCCAATTTCGTACATCGTTTTTACTATTGTTGTTCGTATACATTTGTGGTGAATTTGACAAAAGCCAAATATTAAATACAGTGTTATTGTTGCTCAATAATGCCTCCAGCTACTACCGTGTATTTGTACCATGCAGTAGGTGAAAATCGTAAACAAAACGTTTAATATATGTTTTATGTTATAGCTCATTCGCATTGGAAAATATATTGCTGATTTCGTATCAAATGTCCAAACAAAATCTGAAGTGTTCGCATTGGCGGTTTTGCTGATTTGATTGAATGTCAAGACGCATTGACGAGGTAGTGGTACTACGACAACAAACACAACAAGCCTACAACAATAGGCATTTTGCTTTGTCTGGAATTTTTCCACACCCAAATTCAGCACAAATTTATTCCAAGAATAAAAGTAAACAAAAAAGTATAAGATACCCTTTAGATTATGCGTTTCACCCGTGACTCTCACCCACGACTTTCGAGTTCAATTGGTGAGAGGTGGGAAGAAGCAAGAGGGGTAAACACACTAGACGAGAATTCGAGAGGATTTTTGATGTTTCTCTTTACTCTCTTTCGTAGTTCTGCCATGTTGTTTCACACTCTTTCTGATTTTGAAGGCAGAACATCGTTTGCGTATATTACTTTCTGATTATTTCTATAATACATGGTACAAACAAATGGTAAAGCACTAGCCTAGCTGATTTAAACTTTTTCTGGAGTGAGTTTTTCTCTTATGTCAACATTTGTTTACTTTTGTGTATACAATCACCGTTCAATTGCTGTTTTTGAAATGTTTTCTCCGTACAAATCACACGCAAAAGTCTTAATTTTCATACTTAAACACTTTCAATGTATCAAATAAAACACACGCATTTTGTAAATGGCACATTTTCCAATTTTGTATATATTTTCATTATTTTTCAATCAGCTGAGTTGACACAATACAGGCACTGAGCAAAAACCAAATGCAAATGCCTGTTGTTTTTGGCATGTTGTGTTTTTGTCGTACTGCATCTACCATTATATTTCTACCATGGTATAATATGAACAGAAATAAATCGAAAAATATTAAATAAAATGTGTAGATACAATGATTCGTGGAGATTTTGATTAGTAAATATCAGCAACGTGAAAATCAGACACCTTTCTTTGAAAAATTAATTATTACGAATGTAAGTAAGAAGCAGAACAGCCGATTAGATGATAAGGAACCCATGGGTAGATCGCAGAGTATAAATGATCGTGAATTACGAAGGGTGTTCAAAAGAGAATTCAGTATTGCCAGGCAATAATGATATTTTAATAACTTAGTTAAGTGGTAACATCACTACTTAAGGAATTGCCATTTAATCATAATATTTCTGGAATTTTAATAAATATGGCTGTACTATGTTTTGTTTATATTTATTCCGAAATTCCTTTGGTGGAACAAAATTGACAGTTCCAACAAACTAAATTGTAACAAACAACCCCTAAAATTGTAACCCATATAAAATAAAATGTAATTTTGTTCAATAAAGTGTGTGTAAATAAATGATTACTAACATAAAAAATTATATAACGTGTTTTCTTTCGCGTAGATGTGCTTATACTGTGCCTTAGGTGTTATTATATGGGGAAAGTGATATGTTTTAATTGTATGTACTTATATACTAGATGATTTTCTGTGGACTCTGGACAGTTATATGCAAAAAATGCGTTAAGAGGGAAATGTCTGGCTAACATATTTCCATATTAGCTGTGGTCCAATGAAAGTTCCAGTATCAAAACTTTGTATTTTTCTGAAAAAGGTTCCAGTATAAACACTTTAAAAAATTTTGTTTTGCTGTGGTCAAAATTCCAAGGGCTATGGAACGTTACCTGCAAAAAATGCGTCAATTGTACTGATTGGGATTTCAAGGGGCACGTATAGTCTACATAGTCCAGTATCTAAAATTTGGCAGAAACTTTTCTTCAAAAAGTTTTCAGTATAAAAACTTTTTCAAAAATTTTTTTTTCCTATGGTCAAAATTCCAAGGGCTATGAAACATTACCTGCAAAAAATGCTTCAATTGGACTGATTGGGATTTCAAGGAGCATGTCTAACCTACCTAATCCTGTATTTTAAATTTGGCGAAAACTTTTCTGAAAAAAGTTTCCAGTATAAAAACTTTTTGAAAAAATTTTTTTTCATGGTCAAAATTCCAATGGTTATGGTACGTTACCTTCAAAAAATGCGTCAATTAGACCGATTGGGATTTCGAGGGGCATGTCTAGCCTACCTAATCCAGTATTTAAAATTTGGCGTGTTTGGTTGTTGAGAGTTGGGAAGACACAAGAGGGGTAGACAAACACCCACGAGGCGAGAATTCGAGATGATTTTTGATGTTTCTCTTTACTATCTTTCGTATTTCTGCCATGTTGTTTCACACTCTTTCTGCTTTTGAAGGCAGAACATCGTTTGCATAGAGTATTTTCTGATTATTTGTATAATATGAATAGAAATGATTCGAGAAATATTAAATAAAATGTGTAAAACCTATAATTCGTGGAAATTTGGTTTACTAAACATCAGCAAAATGATAATCAGACATCTTTGTTCGAAAAATTAATTATTACGAATGTAAGTAAGAAGCAGAACAGCCTATTAAGGGCACCTTAAACCAGCGCATTGTTGGGCCGACTTTCGAGTCGGGCAGACTCATCTCCCAGTGTAAGGTGAATTCGGGCAGTCGGCCGACTAGTGAGGTAAAAATCAAAACTAATTTGATTTTCAGAAAGTCGGCCGGAAAGTCGGCTAGTGTAAGGGGAAACAATGCCTGATACGAAAGTTGGCCTGACAAATAGTCGGCCGACTGGGCCGCAGGTCTAAGGTGCCCTTTAGACGACAAAGAACCCAAGTGTAGAACGCAGAATGTAAATGCTCTTTAATTTCCGGAGGGTGTTCGAAAGAGAACTTAACGACAAACGCAGGCTGAAGACGCATAATCTAAGACATCACAATGTGTGTTGTTGCTGCATACAACTACAACAACGCCGGCTGCTATTACCTTCTACACCTTATTGTAGCAAGGGATTTATCATGGTAAAATAAGTATGGTAAACCCAGTAGAAGTTGTTGTAATTTTAGGCAACAAAAACACACAGTTTAATTTTTGGTTGGTGTTGACAATCTATCAAATTTTCTACCTAAAAAAAAGTAAACAAAAAAGTACAAAAACAAAATACCATGGGATATACCATGATACAAATACAAGGTAGTAGCGTCAGCCCATATGATTTTCTTTGTTTACATTTCATCGTACCCAGTAAATGTCAAAGTTATTTGTGTGAGTGCGTTCTCTTTTGATTTCATCTATCTGTGTTCACAATTGCACATGTATGAGTTCATTTTTACCATGTGCTTTTGACAATAACTGGGTATGGAAATTACAACAATGCTAATGCTACTACCTTGTATTTGTATCATTGGATATAAATAATAAATAAATAAATGGTTTCCCATTACATCCCATGAAGGGACCGGGGAGAACTTCTCACAATCACTCAGATGTGCGCTTTCCAGTTTTCACTCACTGATTGGGACCTACAGTTTTACACCGATTCCCAACGGTATTTTGAGAAGCTTTTTCATGGCTATATACTCGATAGTGTCGCCGTCACTAAGCGAGGTGACCGTCGCCGAAAGGAATTTTAAGGTGGTTGGAGCAGGGATCGAACCCAGGATCTCCTGTACAAGAGGCGCGCACACTACCCATTTCACCACCGACGGTCATAGGATATACCATGTTAGAATTATCTATTATATAGTCGCATTAGAAAATGCGTTGTTAAGCTGTCAAAATTAGCTAAATAATGAAACAAACTATGTACATAAAATGTGAAAAATTTAATAAGATTATATTACTTGATACAAAGTTTATGCCATAAATTGCATTTTGTTTCAAATTCTTTGATTTTTATTAACAAACAAAAAGAAACGAAATAAATTTTGGCAGTGTACCCACGGAAAAAGATGAAAAAACAACAAATCAGCTGGGCTGACGCGTTTGCCCGTTAGATAATTCTACCGTGGGATATACCATATGTGGAACACAATTCAGTCTGCCAAACCGCGTTAAAAGAAGAAGAAAAATTACTTGTCAATTCATTGAGTTGCATATTTTTAAATAAAATAATCAGGGAACATGATACAGCTGAAAAATGGTATGACTCTAGATGATTTCGATGGATTCACCGCAATTATTCCGAGTATTTGCGTTGGAAACGCTGCGCAATTAGCGTGTGACTTGCTAATATGCTCAAAGAACATTCAACGTGTGGGCACTTTGAGCCATCCGGCGCTTATTCCAGTCCATGGACCTTCAGCATATCAGCATGAGCCCCAAGAGAAAGTTGCTGCCTGTGAACTTTACTTTTGCCCCGAAGACAAATTATTAGTTTTCCAATTTCGTTCACCTTTTATTTCGCGCCACATTGCCGATTTTCATCAAAAGTTGGCGAAAATCGTTAAGAAGGCCGCGCGTGTGGTCATACTGAGCGGTAGTTTTGGTTTCGAGAAGCGAATTATCGAGTCGTGCCCTTATGAGTATAAGGCTTCTGACATTTTCAAGACCAAACACAGCGACCAATTAAGAACGATGAAATGGAAAGAATTCCAAGGAGAAACAATTTTCGGTGGCGGCAATGCATTGCAGTTGTACAAAGTCTTGTCGGAACTCGAAGTGCCTGTAATGCTTTTATTCCGTTACTTGCTGGAGGGGGACAATTCAACGGATGCCACCCTAATTTTGAGAGAACTAAGCCAGCTGTGCGAAGGTTTCTTGGGTTTAATAACGGACAAAGGTGGAATGCAACTGAAGGTGCCTATATCATGGAAACTTTTATTTGGAAATGACATACCAGAACTTATTTTTTAAGATTTGTGCACCAATTTGTAGTTATGTTCAACGGTAACGGGTAAATAAAAAAAGACATAGATCTTATTATTTATATGTATTTATGGTCAATGGTAACGAGTAAATAAAAAAGGGCTATGTTACATTAAGCCTGTTTTTTATTCCCTGCTAAACTAATTTTTCGACGACTTTGTATGGGGTGCCGCTTAGTTCTCCATACAAAGTCGTCGAAAAATTAGCAGAGAATAAAAAAACAGGCTTATTATTTCAGGGCTTACTCCCAAAAAAACGTTTGTTTCGGTGGGGTAGAACACGACATTTTAAGCAAAGGGCTGTTCTCAAGGTGGGGAACGGCTCAGAAAATTTTAAAAAACTATTGATTCAGTCAATTGAGAAACAACAACGTTTATAATTTCTTTAAATGTCAAAATAAAAATAAAATTTAAAAAAAAATAAAAAAATTTTAATTATGGACCAGCTAGGGTTTTTTTTTGATTTCCCGTAGGTTTACTTTTTTGGGCTGAAGTTCAGGACCTGCGGCAGGCAAAAAAAAATTTAAAAAAAAAACCAAGTTAAAGAAATATTAAAGAATGTGAGAAAGTTGAAAACTAGCCGTCGCACGGACCTATGGGGCCCACAGGGTCCAAAAAACTGTCACACCCAGGGCCATTTGGGTATGGATTAATGTGGGTACTTCAACGAAAGGTATTTGTGTCACGAATTCCGTGGTCATTCTTTTTTTCGTGGGATGTCTGTAAGTCCATATAAGTCCACTTTTGGGCATACAGTAACCATGAGATTGGTCATGGTAACATCCAGAAAAATATTTTTTTTTAAAGTATCGAGTGATTACTCCGATTTTGCCACACATCGACTTAAGGTACAGAGGGAATTTTAACCCCCCTGCCTGAGCCCGGCCGGGCGACTAAGTGCAATATAAATTTAACGATTTTTCAAAAGTTCTACCACACGGTACGAGCAACATAGGTCCCTGCGATAGCTACTTTTCCATGTTCTCACATTCTTTACTTTTTCTTTAATTTTGGTTTATTTTTAAAAATTTTTTTTGCCTGCCCCAGGTCCTGAATTTTTGCCAGTTTTTTAACTCTCAAAATAAGCTCAACAATTTTCTAAAAATTTCGATAACTCGTTTAGTTATCGACATATCGTGGGTTAGTTTTAAATTATTGACAACTTTTTTACCAATTTAATGTGGACTAGCGTGGTACAACTCAAAATAACCCCAACAAATTAAATAAAATATATCGATAACTTCTTTAGTTATCGGGATATCGGTGGCTGGAACCTTTTATATGTACAACTTTCAGGAATTTTACTTCTTATTTTTTACCACTCAAGAAAACTACACAAAAATGAAAAATTGTTTTAAAAAGTCGCGCGACTATCTCGATAACTGAGCGAGTTATCGATAAATTTTATTTCTTTCTTTCGGCTTATTTTGGGTTGTTCGAAAATTAAATTATGAAAATTAATCAAATGGCAAAAAAGTTATTGATTTTTTAAAATTTCAACGCCAATATCTCGATAACTAAGCGAGTTACCGATAAATTTTATTTAATTTTTTCGGCTTATTTCGGGGTGCTCCAAAAAAAAGTTATCGAAATTAATAAAATGGCGAAAAAAGTTATTGATTTTTAAAAACTTCAACGTCCTATATCTCGATAACTAAGAGAGTTATCGATAACTTTTATTTTATTTTTTCGGCTTATTTTGGGGTGCTTGAAAAAAAGAAGTTATCGAAATGAGGGGCCTCGGAAACCGTACTCTTGCCCAGAATTTGTTCGGAATGGATATAATTCCGCAGTTACCACTCCGATCGACTTCTTTATATCTTCTTCAGATTACGATCGGTTTTGTTAATTCCGAATATTTGTGAACGTCCCCGGTTTATGGCATTTTGTCCGGCAATTTTCCTGAGTCGCTTTTATATAATGGTAGATGCAGTACTACAACAAATACAACAAGCCAAAAACAACAGGCATTTTGTTTTTGCTCAGTGTCTGTATTGTGTCAAGTCAGCTGATAGAAAAATACTGAAATTGTTGACAAAATTGGAAAAAGTGCCATTTAGAAAATGATTGTGTTTTATTTGATATTCTGAAAGTGCTTAAATGTGAAAATTAAAACGTTTTTATGTGATTTTTACAGAGAAAATTTTTCAAAAACAGCAGTTGCAGGCGAACGGGGATAGAAGAAACCAAATGTAAACAAACTTTGACATAAGAGGAAAACTTACTCATACTCACTCCAGAAAAAAGTTAAAATCAGCTGGGCTAGTGCTTCTACCATTTATTTGTACCATGGTTGCCCTTTTGTTTGTTTGCCAAATCCGTCATGTGTACATACGTGTGTACACACATACATGTGTGTATGTAAGTACGTAGCCCTTTGGTACGTTGCTAATTAACGGCAGTGACTCTTTTCTGTACAAAACAAGAACCTAAGACGGGCAACGAAGGAAAGAGGAACATCAGTTCGATTTTAAATACGAAAGCGACAAATTGTTTTAAAGCGCTACGCGAATAAGCGGGTTTTGAAATAAACACAAATAAAAGCGACTCAGGAAAATTTGTTTTCTTTCTTTCGCGAACTCAACATTCTTTAAAACAATTTTGCTGAGAATCTAAAAAATTCTCAAAAACAATTTCGGTGAGAATCTAAAAGATTCTTAAAAACGATTTACGCGAGTTTCTGTAAAATAATTTTACGCATTGTTCGTGTCTATATAAAATATAATATAAAAATTTTAATCGTGTTTCAAGGAAAAATATTCGGACAAAATAATGTCGGAAACCGATTTTAATTGCAAAAAATGCGTTTTAAAAGACACCGAACGTATGGTGCAATGCGATCGTTGTGATAAGTGGTTCCATTTTGAGTGCGTTGGGGTGAATAGCGACGTAGCTAATTTAAGCTGGTGTTGCCCTTGTGGTCTTGACCAATCCGTCGCCCAAAGGAACAAATCTACGACGGCTCAGCATATGCCGCAAGGCTCATCATCACCTACCAACCAAGTTCCGGCTGTAAGTAATCAAGCGTCAAGCCAAGGGACAGCGAGTCATGACGAAGGTTCACATCATCAGATTTTAAATAATCATGGCTCCATCGACGTTGCTTCAATGGCAACAAAGCCGCGAACAACCATAATACCGCCGAAAACAACAACACAATCAACCACAGCACATAATGGTCAGAATATGCAACGCCATTTTGAGAACACCAGTAGTCCAAATATGTCTGCAGCGAACCTTTCCTCGCAAACGCAGTTGCAGCTGCAAATGCTGGAAGAGGAAAAAGAACTACAAAGGCAATATTTAGAAAAGAAATATGAAATTCTTTCTCAAGACAACGTAAGCCAGCCATCTAGTTCTTTTTCATACACCTTTACGTCGTTCCAACCAACAGCGTCACAAATTGCGGCTAGACAGGTAATCCCTAAGGAGTTGCCCAGTTTCGACGGTAACCCAGAAGATTGGCCGCTCTTTATCAGCAACTTTAGAAACAGCACTGAAATAGCAGGTTACACTGATGGTGAAAATTTAATGCGTCTGCAGTCGTGTCTCCGAGGTCATGCAAAAGAACTTGTAAAAAGTAAATTGTTAATTCCTTCAATGGTGGGTGAAATCATTCAAACCTTGGAAATGTGTTTCGGTCGCCCTGAGCATATTTTGGACAGCATGATAGAGAAAGCAATGAAAATTCCTCCATTAAAGGACAGACTCGATAGTATTATCGAGTATGCATTGACAATTTGGTCAACAATGGAGGCGTGTGATATGGTGGCCCACTTAAATAATCCCATGCTTGTGAAGAGTTTAGTGGACAAATTACCAAACAATCACAAGCTCAATTGGGCAATGCATCCAAAAGACCCAAAAGTTCCTATTGTGAAAGGTTTTAGTGATTGGATCTATGCTATATCAGCCGCTGCCAGTCAAGTCGTTACCCCGGTCACAAGAAAAAAGGGAGCGTCGGTGAACACTCATCAACAAAGTAGCCCAAGCAAACCAACTTGCATTTCCTGCAAAGGCGAGACTCATAAAATCCAGAACTGTGGTGAGTTTCAATCCATGAACTTGGACGCCAAATGGAAAGTGGTGAAAGACAACAAATTGTGTCGTCAGTGCTTGAATTTACATCGTCGGAAGTGTTTCGCCAATAGAGTGTGTGGCGTCGCTGGTTGTACAGCAAAACATCACCCATTATTACATAAATATACAACAACGGTCGGCCCAAGTATGAGTAATATTGCAATGTCTGAAGGCAATGGAAGTGTAAATGCACATAATGACAAACCATGAGACAAACCATGTTTCAGAATTTTGCCGATACGTGTTTTTCATAACATGGGACATGGGACTGTCCGTGGAGTGGGAAGGTTCTGATTGCCATTCACTTGGGAGTGGCCAGAAATGATTCCTTCATTGGGCAGTCCAAGCAGCTCACTACTTCCACGCAGTATGTCCTGGGCAATGGCTTTTCGGAAACCTCCGTTAGCTAGCTAGAGTGAGAAGGCGAAACAAATGAGCATCAAATCAGGTTTAGTAGGTGACTGATGTCACTGAAGCTCATCAAACAATCGGGCATATTCTTTTGTCCTTAGAAGGCGGATGAGCCAAACATACGGGCCAACGGCGGATATAAACTAAAAGAAGAAAATCCAGGTTCAACATACCGCATACTGGTCAGCGTCTGATCCATAATGGGCGGCTGCAATCAAATATCCTGGCAGTAGGTAAAATGCAAAAACCCGGTGGACTGGGTTTGCCTCCCGCCACCGTTCATAATGGCAGTGAAAATACAAAAACGAAACAGAAAACATAAACAACCCCTATTTGTTGACGACCCCCGCAAACGTTATAAGGACCACGATTTACGGATATGCACTTGGAATGTAAGAACTCTATATAGATCCGGTGCAAGTATCCAACTGGCAGATGTCCTCGAAAGTTATAAGGCTGACATTACCGCTATCCAGGAAATGCGATGGACAGGACATGGCTGCACAAGAAAAAGAAACTGCGACATATACTACAGTTGCCATGAGGAAAAACATGAATTTGGTTGCGGATTTGTAGTTGGCAAAAGACTGCGACATCTAGTCTCTAGGTTCAATCCTGTGAGTGAACGAATAGCCACAATCCGCATAAAAGCGAAATATTTTTATATTTCCCTAATTTGTGTGCATGCCCCGACAGAAGAGAAAGATGATGATGCCAAAGACATATTCTATGAGCTCCTAGAGGAAACGTATGACCACTGCCCTGGCCATGACATTAAGATTGTACTAGGAGATTTTAATGCCAAGGTAGGAAGGGAGAATGTGTTTAATCCAACTATTGGCAATTTCAGTCTTCATGCTGACAGTTCCGACAACGGTATGAGACTGATTGACTTTGCCGCGGCAAAAAACATGGTCATTAGTGGCACAAGATTCCAGCATAAAGACATCCACAAGGCTACTTGGGTATCCCCTGATCAAAGAACTAAGAACCAAATTGATCACGTGGTAATTGATGGAAGGCACTCATCCAGTGTAATGGACGTACGAGTGATCAGAGAAGCTAACATCGATTCTGATCACTACCTGGTAGCAGCAGAGGTTCGCACAAGATTAAGTAGAGCGAAAATCGTACGAAACCAGACGCAGAGGAAGCTGGACATCGGAAAGCTGCAATTACCAGAGGTAGCCACAGCCTACTCAAGGAAGCTCTCGCAACTTTTGGCACAGAACCCACCCCCTCCCGATGACGATCCTGATGCGCAGTGGAAACCCATTTCCGACTCTATAAAAACTGCCGCAACAACCGTACTTGGTTTCGAAAAACCGCTTCGCAATAAACCGTGGTACGATGAAGAGTGTCGCATAGCAAATGACGAAAAGAACGCTGCACGTATGGTAATGCTTCAGTCAATTGCAACGCGAGCTGCAACTGAGCGGTATAGGGAGAAGAGAAAGGAGGTAAAGCGTCTCTTTAGGCGTAAGAAACGGCAGTGGAGAAAGTGCGAGAGTGAGAAAATTGAGACATACAGAAGGAAGAACGAAGCCCGAAAATTCTACCAAAAAGTTAAAAACGGAACTAATGGACATGGTTCAGGGCCCCCCTTCTGTAAAGACAAGGACGGAAATCTCGTCGCAGATGTGCAGAGCATGTTGGGAATATGGAGAGAGCATTTCTCCGCGCTACTAGTACCTGAGATATCCGATGACGATGGGACAATCGATCACAATATGGACGACAACGTCGATTGCCCCCTTCCTAACCAAGACGATGTCAGAACAGCTATTGCCCGGCTTAAGAACAGCAAAGCCGCAGGAGCCGATGGATTACCGGCGGAGCTGTTTAAGACTGGCGGCGATGAGCTGATAAGGTACATGCATCAGCTCATTAGCAAAATTTGGTTAGATGAATGCATGCCCGGCGATTGGAGTCTCAGTGTACTATGTCCCATATTTAAAAAAGGTGACCCGAGTATCTGTGCCAACTACCGTGGAATAAGCCTTTTATCCATAGCATATAAGGTTTTATCAAGTATAATGTGCGAAAGACTAAAACCAATTATCGCTGACCTGATTGGACCATACCAGTGTGGCTTTAGGCCTGGAAAATCGACAACTGACCAGATTTTCACGCTATGCCAAATCCTGGAGAAGACACACGAAAAACAAATCGACACCTATCATCTATTTATCGATTATAAAGCAGCCTTCGATAGTCCGATACGGTAGAAACTCTGAAGCAATGTCTGAGCTTGGTATTCCTGCAAAACTCATACGCCTTTGCAGGATGACCTTGACGAACACCAAATCCGCAGTGAAAGTTGGTAAGGATCTTACCGAACCTTTCGAAACTAAGCGAGGCTTCAGGCAAGGCGACACCCTATCGTGCGATCTCTTTAACATCTTAATAGAGATCATTATGAGAAAAGCTGCAGTCAATATGAATAAAACCATCAGCAGCAAAAGTCACATGCTGCTCGCGTATGCTGATGCTATAGATATCATTGGGCGCACAATTAGAGAAGTTACTGCGGTTTTTTCGAGAATTGAGAAGGAGTCAGCAAAAGTGGGTCTGACGGTGAATGAGGACAAGACAAAATTAATGGTTTCAACGAACAGGGCCTCCACGCGATTAGACCAAAGCGTGAACGTTGATAACCGTTATAACTTCGAGGTAGTGGACGAATTTATATACCTCGGATCTGCCGTGAACAAAAACGTCAGCCTTGAGATCAAGCGGAGAATTGTGCTTGCGAATAGATGTTATTTTGGGCTAAGCAAGCACTTTAGAGATAACGAAACATCTGTAGGAGTCTTCGAGAGAAAAATACTCCGAAAAATTTATGGCCCTATAGTGCACAACGGCAAGTATCGGCGACGCATGAATCATGAGCTGTATGAGCTTTATCCTGACATTGACATAGTTAAGCGGATCAAGATAACGCGATTGCGCTGGCTAGGCCATGTCAGTAGAATGGATGAAGATGAACCAGCGCGAAGGGGTTTCGAAACCGAACTCGAAGGAAGACGAAAAATAGGAAGACCAAGACTCCGCTGGAGGGATCAGGTTGACGAATCCCTGCGTACACTTGGTATTGCCAACTGGAGAGATAAAGCAAAAGATCGAACTGGTTGGCGAAATATGTTATCTTCGTTTTGTAAGGTCCCTGACCCTCCGGGGTTGTCCGAGACCGGATAAGTAAGTAAGTAAGTGTTTTTCATAATGGTGGTTCAACTAAAACATTTGCCTTTTTAGACGAAGGATCTTCAGTGACCATAATGGAGAAGAAATTATTCGACAAACTCGGTCTTAAAGGTAGAAAAGAACCCCTAGAGCTACGCTGGACAGGTGATACAACTCGCTCGGAGGACAAGTCAGTCAAAATAAATTTAGAAGTCTCAGGTGCTCAAAATGAATCACGTTTTACTGATGTGCGCACTGTAAATAATCTCGGTTTGCCAACACAGTCGCTCGATTTTGATGAGATCATCAAGGGTAAATCATATTTGAAAGGGTTGAGCATACAATCGTATTTCAAAGCCAAGCCTACGATTTTAATAGGACTAAACAATTGCAGGGTAGCAGTACCTATAAAAATCAGAGAAGGTGCACGCAATCAACCGATTGCAATGAAAATCCGTTTAGGTTGGACCCTTCAAGGTAGTGGCACAGATTTGGGAGCTTCTGATTCGTTGAATATTCATACATGTGAGTGTGAAAATCGATATCAAACTTTACACGATGAAGTGAAGGAGTATTTCGCCCTGGAAGAGTCCCAAGAGATAAATATCTTATCAGTCGAGAACGAAAAGGCCATGCAGATTCTGGGGAGCAACGTTATGAAAAAGGATAAGAAGTTCGAAGTCAGCTTACTCTGGAAGTATAATGCCACGCAGTTGCCAGAAAGTTATGACGTAGCGTGTCATCGTCTAAAGTGTCTCCAGAAGAAGTTTAAAAAGGATCCCCAACTTCAGCAGACAATGCAAGCGGAAATCGATAAACTACTTTTTAAAGGATATTGAAAGGTATTGGACTCAGAGATGTTTTCATATCCCGGTCGTACTCGAAACCCTAACAAACCGAACAAAGTTCGCCTAGTGTGGGACGCAGCATCTAAATCAAACAATAAATCGCTAAATGATTTTTTAACGAGTGGACCTGATTTACTTACGTCACTGATGAAGATTTTATTTGAATTTCGAGTTGGATAGGTAGCAGTATGTGGTCATATTGCTGAAATGTTTCATCGTATCAACGTCAGAGATGAGGACATGCACGCCCAAAGATTTTTGTGGTTCGAAAATGAAGACGTACGTAAGCCTAGTGTTTTTGTGATGAAGGCTCTAACGGTTGGTATAAGCTGCGCAACCTGTATTGCACATTTTGTGCGAAATAAAAATGCTGAAGAATTTCGTGAAGAATATCCCAGGGCAGTCAAGGCGATGGAGTCATATCACTATATGGACGATTTTATCGACAGTGTTCAAACAGAAGAAGAAGCGCTGGAATTGGCTACCCAGGTCAAAAAAATTCATGCTGCTGGTGGTTTCCACATGAGAAATTGGGCATCAAACTCTAAGTTAGTGAGGCAACAATTGGGCGATAGAGCGATAACTGAAAACGCATTTGGAGCCGTTGAAAAAATTCTCGGTATATATTGGGAATCCAATAATGACGTGTTTCAGTACAATTCCAGATTCTCGAGGCTCAAACGAAATGTGTTCCAACTCAATGTGGTCCCAACCAAAAGAGAAGTCCTTCAGGTCCTGATGTCAATTTTTGATCCACTGGGGTTCGTATCCCTCTATACTATAGGCTTGAAGATTTTACTTCAAAATATATGGCGATCAGGCATAAAGTGGGACGACGAACTAGATGACGAATTATATATTAAATCGTCAACATGGCTCACAAATCTGGATAAAATTTCTTCCGTCATCATCCCACGATGTTATTCAGAATTATTAAAATTCACATTCAACGTGCAACTCCACACTTTTGTCGACGCTGGTGAAGACGCTTACGCCGCTGTGTGCTACTTCCGTATTCAATACAACGAAGAAGTCGACATTAGTATTGTAGCTGCGAAGTCTAAAGTCGCCCCGCTGAAGCCAATATCAATTCCAAGACTGGAACAGCATGCAGCTCTAATTAGCACCCGTCTCACCGCAAAAATACGAAATTCAACTCGTTTGCGATGTGCAGAAAGCTTCTACTGGTCCGATTCGAAAACGGTGTTAAAATGGTTGTCCATGGATCCAAAGAACTTCAAACCTTTCGTGATGTACAGAGTTGGTGAAATTCTCGAAACAACGAATGTGACTCAGTGGAATTGGGTCCCATCAAAATCAGACTCAGCTGACGACGATGCCCTAACACCAAATCATTTACTCCTTGGTTCTGTAGCTGGACAAAAGCCTTTGTGTGAGTTCGACCACGACCTGCGGCAACGATGGCACCAAATTCAAAAATTTGCCAATCATTTTTGGCGGCGATGGGTACGACAATATGGTCCAAATTTGGTTCGGCGAAGTAAGTGGTTCGACAAAGTATCACCACCACCCGTTGGAGACGTAGTCGTCATAGTGAACGACACCCTTCCCCGCAACAGTTGTCCCAAGGTTATTGTGACCGAAGTGTACCCAGCAAAAGATGGTCAAGTACGCAGCGTCAAAGTCAGAACGAGTAGCAGTACGTATGAGAGGCCCGTAGCTAAAATAGCAGTATTAGACGTCGGCAATAAGGATGACAGCAAGCTCATAGAACCCTAATTCGCTTACAAGGGAGGGAATGTTGCCGCCGACACTATTTAATTTCAATTAATTTAATCAACATAAATATTTAATTTATATTTCAATTTCAGTACCTATTTATTTGCACAGTACTGTATGTTACAATTTAACTATTTACCAAATTTTAACTCGTTTATGTAGTCATTACTCTCTTGTTATGATCATTGCTTATTTGTTATTCCTTCGTTGCCCTTTTGTTTGTTTGCCAAATCCGTCATGTGTACATACGTGTGTACACACATACATGTGTGTATGTAAGTACGTAGCCCTTTGGTACGTTGCTAATTAACGGCAGTGACTCTATTCTGTACAAAACAAGAACCTAAGACGGGCAACGAAGGAAAGAGGAACATCAGTTCGATTTTAAATACGAAAGCGACAAATTGTTTTAAAGCGCTACGCGAATAAGCGGGTTTTTAAATAAACACAAATAAAAGCGACTCAGGAAAATTTGTTTTCTTTCTTTCGCGAACTCAACAGGAATTTTTGATAAATTTAAATTATTAATTTCAGTAGGGCTTGCATTACAAATAAAACACCTACTTGCCGCATTTGTGTCAGTTAATACATTTGCCACTGCAACGTCAGTCATTGTGCAATGCATGTCGTATGTTACATATTTCCTTTCTAAAACGTCACACTGTAAACACGGCAAACCTTCCGAACAAGAACTTGACTCTCCTTTTTCAAAATAAATTTAATAGGCATACAGAACAACATAGAACCTTGAGTCTTATGTAAAGGAAAAATGAATGTTAAAAATTATACAAATTTACTAATTAAACACATTGTTAGTTACCTTAGCGGTACAAGTGTCATACAAAAACATGAATTCATCTGTGTGACTTGTTGAAGTAGTTTTTGTTATACTTGTTTTATATACTATGATTGGAATCTTGTTTCTTTGATTTACTTTTTCAATACTCTTTTGTATATTGTTTGTGCAGTCAAATAAAATTATTAACTACAATATGACTTTCATTTTCAAATGTTTGTTTATAACGGCTAACTATGGCCAGAGCTACCATCCATATCCCACTTGTAAATCAAGGAAAGTTTACATGTTTTATCTTGCACGTCACAAAGTTTGCAAATACTTTCTGTTGTTCTACGCGTTAAAGTTTTAAGGGGGTAGCAATATTTTCCCTTCGGTTTGCAACGCATACAATGATGTCAAACAATTAGGATGAAATTTGTTGATTACTTGACGCAAAACTATGTATTTTGTTTCCGAAAGATCTTAATCTATATAAAGCGCCAAGGCTTTTGCTATTGGAAAGCACTTTTGATTACAGTTCTTGGTTTCGGAAACAGCATTTGAATTTCGTTTCATTACAGCAAATTCTAGCTCCTCAAGGGATTATTTTTCAATTAAACCTGCAACTCTGCGATTTTTAGTTTTCCTTGTAGTCTGATCAAATAATTTAATTGGTCTGCCGCGGTTTTTTATGGTTTCTGTGGCTGCAATTTCTATGTCAATTCCTCCAGATACAGAATCCATTGATGTTTCTACATTAGTGTGGGCCTAATTTGTATGGAGATGTTTCGCGATGAAAATGTTTTGCTCCCACCCCCCAGCTTCATGCATTTGTTAGAAAAACTTGTGTGTGTAAAATTTTTCGCTGATCAGATAACTCTAAGGCGTGCCGCAAACACCCTAAAGATCTCACAAGCATCAACCTAAGCCATATAAAATAATATCTAACTATAGAGAGATTATGTGTGTAAAATTTAGTGTAGATCATTATATGCCTATATGAAGTCATTAGCCAATTCAAAAATTTGAAAACGGTATTTTTTTGTTTTTGGTTTAAAGTTGTATGGGCTATTAATACAGAAATCTCTGAAAATGGTATCGTTGTATTGAAAACATGTTGAAGCTTTAATAAGGTATTTCTGGCCCATTGTTTCTAGTATACTTAATGGTCGTATCTTTTTTTGGGCAGAAAAAGGGATAATCCCTTGAATTTAGAGGTTTTTAAGGGATATCGTAATTTCAAAAAAGGTATAAATAACTGATAGTTTTGTAATATGTTTTTCGCTGGAATTAATGAAATAGATACATTTATTAATGCAAAAGTGAACATTAATTGATTTTAAAGTTAATCCGATGCATTTTCATCGTCGTCGCCACTTTTGTTCTGATATTTGTCTTTTGAAGCGATTAATCGAAGCAATGTCGGTTTAGTTTTCAGAAAATGGTAAAATTCAATGCACGGGTACTGCAAATTGCATTTTACCGTTCCACCTATGCTGTCGTTCCGGGCAAGCATAGAATGTATTCAATCAACTTAGCAATTTCGTAGTATTCACAATTTTCTGCTTTCAGATGATTGAATACTTCAACCCAACGATTTGTGATTGAAGTATTGTCGTTTCTCCACTTTCTGATTTTATCATCGGTACAGTAATTTTTAACGTACCGGAATTGACCGTGCAGCTTCGTTGCATTTTCATTTGCATCGTACAAACGAAGGTTATTCAATGTTTTCATCCCAACTTCGACCTCCTGCCACGTTGGTGTTCTTGTTAACACCGCCCATGCAAAGATTTGGAGTTTTTTCAATGGTTCTGTCCACGAATTCATGTAAGAGCATGCATCGGCTGAAAAATCAATTTCAACTATATAAAACCATTTGTAAGAATAATATGCAAAACGTGTAAGTTACCGAAAAACTCTGTGCATACGGCAGCAAGCAAATCAAAATCATATGCCATTCCGTCAAGTTTTTCTTTCTCTACTGCAGCTCTTGGTGACAAAAATTTGTCTTCATCACGAGATTTCAGCGCATCTTCGACCTCGTGTAAATATTATACGACTTCAATCGCCGTAACATCGTCGCTTTCAATTTTTCGTACCGTCTCCGCAAATAATTCGGCCTAACGAAACAGACAAAAACTAATGTATTCGAATTGGATTGAAATTACATAATTATTTCAATTATCTACCTGCTCGACAACAAAAAGTAACCAAAATTTTGCCTCCGGATTCAGGAAGAATTCTTTCAGCTTTTTTCCCCTTTTGGTAGTTGCACGAAATACAATTTCAGGGGATCGAAAAGCTCCAAAATGCGATTAGCGGCTGGACCGAGAGCTAAGAATCGCGTCTTAGCATACCCAAGCAGTCTCGTATATTCGACGTCCGCTTCATCGCAGAATGCCTTCAATGCCTCCGTGCGTACAGTGTATATGTAGAAATGTGAATATATTTTGACAATATGCTCTACGTCGATTGGAAGTACATCGCATGCATTTTTCAATGCGTTGTGTGCGATATGGGCGGTGCAGCCGATGCCAAGCAAATGAGGAAGCCATAATTTCATTCTGTAGAAAACGTTGTTTTCGCCACCACGAGTTCACTTTGGCATTATCACCACAGAACGCGACGATTTTTTTCTCCAAGCCATATTCACGAGCGACAGACGATATGAGATTTGATATTATTTCTGATGTTTCGCCTTTTTCAGAGCTGATATCTAACACCTTTACACGTACGCCAATCGTTGGTATGAAGTATCGGACTAGAACGGGACTGTGTAAATCGACACATAGTTGCACTGATCCAAATCTTCTTTAAGCGTTTGTTTGGCGTGTGGCGCAAACACACTGGTGATGATCGCATGGCATTTCTTTTGTGAACACGAAAAATTCATTTTGAAACATGTCTTGAATATTTTAGTCGCACAATCTGACGACTTGAAACTGTGGTTAGCATTTATAACATGGTACGCCCAGACGCCTTCTAGAACTGCTTTTTGTGTATCCAGTGTCGATGAAAAATGCGATGTAATAGTTTTACTTGCAGAAGCAGCATTCAGAGCATCAATATGTTTTTTCGATTTCAAGTTTTGAATAATGTCTGTATTGCCGCTTGTTGCAATGGAAAATCGACTGTGGCATTTCTTGCACAAAACATCGCTCTCGGTTTTCGTCGTTTCTATATACGGATATTTTTGACGAAGCTTTGCGTTAAATACGCATTTGCCTTTTGCTGCTTTCCGCATGTTATTTCTTTCACAAAATTCACAAGTTAAATCAAAGACAAGCGCATCAAACAAATGCGAACAAATTACAGTGCGTAAGCGTTTTACTATTCGATGCTCGTGGATATTACTCGCCGCTCGCTGTTGTCATTTGCTTAGACGTTCGCATGGTACAATTATGTACAAGGTAGTAGCAGGAGTACAGCTGACTGCTCTGTTTAAGTTCTTCCTTATGTCAAACTAGGTTACTTTGCTTTGTTCGTTTGTGTGTTTGCTTATGTGTTCGCTTGTGTGTTCACCTCTGGTGTTTGACATAACGAAGTCCTGCTACTACCTGTAGATAATTGTATCATGGACGTTCGCCACTTCGCTGGTTGTCAAATTCAAATTTTCCAGCGTTGGAAACCTTCTGACAATTTCTATGGCGAATAAGGGAGTTTCAAGGGATAAAAAGGGATTTTCGAAAATTTCAAGGGATAGCTCTTTCGACAACAAAAAAAGGGATAATCCCTTAAAAAAAAGGAGAGATACGAGCATTAATTATACTCACATTTCTGTCTATGCCGTTGTACTTTTGTAAAACAATGGCTGGGGAGCCAAATGAGTTGGATAAAACTGAATTATATTTATTATGTTAATATTTTTACATACATTAGTATTAAAATGATATATGAATAATATGTTTATATTTAGCTGTGAGTACTCAGGAAGTTATTACTGTGTAATGCATATATATTTTAGCCTGGATGGCTTTGTATTACAATACTGGATAAATAAATAAATATAAAATGTTACCTTAGTACACTGCTTTAATAATCAAATTTTGTAGAAAAATAATTTTTCCTTTTTTGTTTTGGAACAAAATTCCAAATTTGTAATATGCCCCATTGTTTAAATACAATGAAAGTTCAAAAATTATGTTGTTACACTCTGAACTAGCCATAACTACTTCATTCATCCACAAACATTAATAAGCGACCGTCGCACAGTGGTCAGAATCGATTTCCATCGTCCAAAATTCAATATCTCTTGATCGAGCGAACATTTTTAAATTGTGTAAACAGCCGCCTATAGACCAGGAGCCAATGATAATTGCGATATATCATTATTGCAAATCGCACAGGGGGTATATTTCAGAAAATTTTCGAAACTTGTCTAATTTTTGTACTTTTCGATTTCCTGGAAAACAAAAATGTTGGATTTTTTTGATGTATTTTGACATAATTGTTCATAATATATACAAAAAATTATTTTTTTTGTGTTACAGATATTCCCTTATTCGAGTTATGAAAGTCGAACAATCTTGATCCCTTTTTCGAATTTCTTGAACTGTATCTCATTCAGTTTTAGAGATATGTCACCCAATTTGTCTTTACTAAAAATAGTGATATGCCAGCTAAGTTTTGTTTATACCAAATTCAGTTCGTTGTACTAAATGTTTCAAACAAATATCGTTTTTGAAAAAATTTTGAACTTCGACGAACATAACTTCTTTGCTTCAAAAGCCTTCAATGAATATGATACACAGTTGGAAAAGCTGATCTGTTCCCCAATTTCCCGAGGCAACTCTTGCTGCCGCCCGATTAAACACAAAAAAGTAGTGCTAAATTAATGAAAAAGACTGATTTTTAGTGCCTAACCGGCAAAATATTTGCTAACAAACGTTCGCACAAATGAGTTTGTAGGTGTTTGTAAACAAAAGTTATAGGCAAATATTCGGACAGTGTGAACATTATGTGACAGCACACGTGCAAATGCTTGTCAAATTTGTTCCGTTTGTTCTTGCAAAACAAATTTAAGAACAAACATAAGCAAATATTGTTTACCTTTTTGGTGAAGTTCTCAAAGCGTTGTATGAAAATTCGTTTGAAAACAATCAACTTTGTGTAACTATTAAAAAATTTATAATTATAAAATGAATATTTAAACAATTTATTTATAAAATAAACATTTTTATATAATTGCCAATTATTGGTAGAAAGAAGAACAAACTCAAAGTTGTTAATTGTTAAATCCAGTACTCGCTTGCAACTGATATTCAGTTTAGGCTTAGACGCACAAGTATATTTCGGGTTCAATGCTCCAAATAAAAATTTATTGTTTTGGGGTAAAGGGAGTTTTTATTTTGAGGAAAAATATCCAATAAAATAATTTTCGGCAGCCCATATTTATGGAGCTGTGGACCTTTAAAATTTGTATTTGCGAGAGAATATGACATTAGTTGAGCAGTCTGAAGCGTTCCATATGAAACTTCTTGTGTAAAATATGTCAACATAAATAGAAAACATTAGATTAAAATTTTGCACTACTCGTTTAGTTATCAAGATATCGAAAGTTGAACTTAAAAAAAGACGATTTATATTATGCCATAAAAATGGTTGTTTCTCATAAAAAAAATCAAGAAAAAAATGAAAAAATTGAATGAGAATTTTTGATAACTCACTTAGCTGTCGAGATATAACAAGTTAGGTAAAAATCTTTTAGACATATTTCCAAAAAAATTTGTTTTTCGGATATTAACCAAATAATAATCGAAAAACTTAAAAAAACATTTGGATAATTCGATATTGAATTTAAAAAAATATTTTTTTAGAAATTAGGTCAAAATCTATTAACAAATTATGAAAACCTATTTATAATATATATACATATATCAATCGCCGTCAAACATTACATACTTATGTATATGCTCCCGATACTAACATACATTTGGTTAGAGATGAATAAAAAAAGTCCATATGTGAAATTCAGGTTGAAGTACTATAGCTTACCAATTTAATTTGGTCGATTTACATATACAGGTAACCCTCCTATAAGACGGCTTCCTACAAAACGATTTCACTCTTACACGAAAAAAATTTGCGAAACCCCCACGGTACAATTGTGAAAAACCTCGTATGAAACTAGTACAAAATAAACGTATGTATGAACTACGATGATTGAGTTGTTAAAATTGTACCAAAATAGTGGAAAAGTACTATTTTTTGCATCCCTGTTACGATCTAAATAGTTTTCGGTGATTCAGGAAAGTGTATGTGTGTCTACACAATTTTCACACCCACCGAAAGTAAAATTGGGGAATACCCGAAGTATCTTACATTGAGCTACGATAGAAACACAAATCATTTAGTATACATACTGAGTCTCAAGTGTTAACAACGTTGTTGCGAATAAATTGATTTTATTTTCGAATTGGTAAATATATTTTTGAAAAACTTTTGCTGTTACTGCTCTTAGGAATAGGTTTGAAAACTTGAAGTAAGCCGCAAACAATGTCTCAAATGAAGAAACCTACTTTTAAAATTAAGTTTATTTTAAAAAAAAAGTTTATTTCATTGGAGATTTGGAGTTTATTTGTTGTGCTAAAAACATTTCATTGTGCGGTAATATTATTGAAGAAAAAGCTTTAAAAATTTACAAATATCTTCAAAAAAAAGGAGAAACACCGGTGAACCCGGAATTCGTGGCAAGTAAGGGTTGGTTCGAGAAGTTTAAAAAACGATTTGCAATTCATAGCGTTAAAATTCAAGGAGAAACCGCGTCGTTTATCAAAAGAAGAAAAATGTGCACCTAGTTTTAAGGCATCAAAAGATCGTACCACTTTGCTTTTGTGTAGTAATGTATCTGGGGAGTTCATGACAAAACCGCTGCTACTTCACAAATCATTAAATCCTCGAGCACTTAAAGGCGTAAACAAAAGCACATTACCAGTATATTGGAGAGCAATTGCAAAAGATTGGGTAACAGGAGATTTGTTTAAAGAATGGTTCTTTAATTGTTTTGTGCCTGAGGTTGAAAATCATTTAAAACGGAAAAATTTGAATTTCAAAGCTTTGTTACTAATAGACAACGCTCCAGGTCACCCAAACGTTCAAGTAGAATTTTTGCAAAATTTTTTTTCAAAATGTAAATGTAATTGATTCCAAATCAACTGATATAAAAACGGCTTGGAAAGAATTTTCTATGAAGGCTTGTGTTGAAATGATTGATTTATCATTAAAAGAAATGAACAAACAACGCTTAATACATGTTGGAAAAAAATATGGCCTTCGGTAGTTGAAAGCCTGCAAGAGTCCCCAGAAAATGATATTCCGGGAATATTAGAACTTGCCAGATCGATTCGCGGTAAAGGTTTTATGGATATGGCTGCCGAGGATATTTAAGACATATTAATAGAACAAGAAATTGGAGAAGAAGATTTAGTGGAACTTACAGCCGGCGATATCAGTCAAATCGATTCTGAAGACAATAGCACTGGTGAGGATTGTGAAATAAGTTCAGCCAAAAATCTTGAAATATATTTCTTGACTGAAAATCCTTGTTCTAAAGAAGCCTAAAATTTAAACGAGAGCTACAAAATTGTCTTCTCCCTATAGCGAAATTTATAACGACTTCGTAAGGACCAGTAAACAGACTAAAATAACAGATTTTCTGAAGACAACAGGCACTGAAAGTCAAAGCGGAGAAATAGATTCAGAGAGTGATATCGTTCGGCCGGAAAAACACTCCCGACTAATCCTGGTGAGCAGTGATGAGGAATAAATTTAATTAAATGAGTTTAAACTGAATAAAAATGTACCTCTTATTTTTGTATCCGTATTTTTTTGCAGTTATTTCTAATAAAAAAAATGAATTTAAAGAAAATCTTTAATAAAAAACAAACTTATATTTTACACTGTCTCCTAGCTTCATATAACACGTATTCCTACAGCACTGCATTTTCTAGGAACCTATCTAACGTGTTGTAGGAGGGTTACCGTACTCACAAATGCAACCATTGAACCACAAAACTAAATCAATTGCAGACAAAACTTCGATGATGTTTTTTAACACTTTTTTGCACAAAATTTGCAAACTTTTGATAATTTTCCCTTTATTTTCAGAATTTTTTCGCCGATAAATTGCATTTTTCTAGAATGTATAGATATAAACTAAAGTTTATTTGCAATCCAGAATTATAACATTATCTAGGGTTTGGATGTCAAATATGTATGTGGAATTCGTAATTGCAAAGCGTGTTCGGCTAGACTTTTTTATAAGCACTTTCATAAAATATTATGGGGAATAAGCTATACTTCGATGAATTGAAAATTTGACTGAATCAACAAATAAAAAAATTATTGATACATAGCATGTAGTTTTATGAGTTTGGCCCTAAGTGTATTATTGGTGAAAAACGAGTAGACATGTTGGCCTTCCACAGATTTTAGCACCTGCAGGAACACATAAGTTCCTGTTTAAATACAACTTGCAAACAATGGATAACCGATAGTTACAAGACCGGCCAAAGGACGCAAAGTCTACAACTATTTTGTAGACCTTCAATTTGCAACAGGTGGCAAAGTTTGTGATGGTTGCGCCTGCAACTGTGGTGCAATTAAATATCTAGATATCAATGGTAGTCATTTAAAGTATGAGGGATCGGAGAATGTCCGCAAATTGAGTCATGTATCTACGATAAAACACAATCACAGGTCCTTAGCCGGTGAGTTAAATGAAATGGGTA
The DNA here is from genome assembly GCA_963931995.1 of Phaonia tiefii. Taxonomy (NCBI): domain Eukaryota; kingdom Metazoa; phylum Arthropoda; class Insecta; order Diptera; family Muscidae; genus Phaonia; species Phaonia tiefii. The sequence goes on from OZ008371.1 coordinate 213,856,616, forward strand.
TGACATTCATTTCCGCCAGTTGTTCATAACTGAAATATTTTCTTTACAACATACATACAAGGATAAGTTTCATTATGGCCACGATTCCGGTGGCAGAAACCCTGATACTCATATCATCAAGTGAAATATTGTCCAGATTTAAAGTTTATGCTGGACTTTAATGCTGAACAGCCTTGGGTGGAAAACGAAAGGAGTAAATTTAATGAAAATTTTCTAATGAATCTTAATGTCTATTTCGCTATATCCTACTTTCTATATATTTGCATGGTCAATAAAATTCTTTAATAAAAATAAGTGTTTTTCTTTTGTAAAAAAGAAAAGATATATTCTTTAGATGAATTTAAATCTGCAAGTGTAGAAATTGGCAAATTTAGTAAACAATCATTGGTAAACTTACTTAAAAATTGTACAAAAATGTACGCCTCAAAAATAGGCAAATTTCCAATACATAACAGCTGGTATACCAAAATTCTGAGGTAATATTCCGAACATAGAAATTACCCATAGATTTTGGTATTATTGCCCATTAAACAAAAAAATGTCATGTTGCCTATGCCAATAGTTGATATTATACAACATTTATTGGCAGTCTTACCAACATTTTTCTTTGTGTGTAATAACCAAATCCAAAAAAAGTATTTTATAAAACCGTTTCTTAACGGTCAGAAACGATATTTTTACTAAACAAACGATAAAGAAATTATGATTTTTATCGCAAATGATGCGTAAAAAGTCCGTAGTGCTGCAATTTTGGCCTTTTTAGATTTAGCTTTTTTTTTTTTAGCAAATTTCACTTTTTGTAGCAGTTTTTTTGCAGCGCATTAACTAGAAGAGCGACATGGACAACTGTGCACATAACTATCGGCACCTAATAAGAAGAGTGAATCAAAAACAGTGAATGGAGTGCTATCAGGGTAAATCCAATTCGTATTACATTTGACGATGACAGTGAAGGACACAACGCTGTAACATTTAAGATTAAAGCTCGTGCCAATGTACTATTAAGCCCATAATTAGTATGGTGGCAAGGCACATTAAAAATGTCACTATATCTAAGACTTCTAGGAGGAACATTAAATAGAATAAAAGCAAGCAGATCTGGGCAGTCAATACCGCCATTAATAATATCAAAAACAAGCATAACAGGCTGGAATTTCCTCCGAAATTCTAAGGAAGCCAACCCCAACCATGAACATTTTATTTCATAAGTATGCAATGGATTTACCATTCGTACTAAAGAAACAACAAACTTCATAAATTCTTTCTGAACCTTTTCCACACGAGCAACATGAATCTCACTATGACGACACCAAATCACAGAAGCATATTCTAACTTGCATTACAGAACTCCTGAATATGTTCCACAAAGAGGAACGAAATATCGAGTAGGATAAATAAATAACACTTCCAACACAATTTAAGACCTCGAGCTTGATTGCTTAAACCTTAGGGGGAATATATCACTTCGTGTATATTATAAACAAACATTTGAATTTAGCGAGTTTTGTTTGTTTATAAAGTTAAAAAAATTTAATTAGTGTTCGAACTCACGGGCGATGTGCTAACGCCTTTGGTCGATTTCTATGAACACATTAGTAAATGTTACATTGGAAAATAAAAAACAGCATTCAATCATATAATGACGTTACATTTAAATAATATTAATACTTAAAATTATTTAAAGAACAGTGCAAGCACATGTGTCATTATTTTTTTGCTTAATACTTTTTGTTTTATTTCCACAAAAAAACAAAGAGAATGCAAAGCAACACACACATGTAAATACATATATTGTTATGTATTGTTATGCATACGCTACCCAAGTTCACACAATTTTCGTTGCTCTCTTGCTATCTCATTTTTATATACGTATAACTACGTCATTATTATCTTTGCTCTGAAAGTGCTCCGCACTCATATTTTATTTGATTTACCTTTCACAATAATAAAAAAAGGCGTGCAATCATATGATGACGTTTCATTTAAATAATATTAATACTTAATAACACTTAAAAATATTTAAAGACAAGTGTCATTATTTTCTTGCTTAATACTTTTTATTTTATACCCACAAAAAACAAAGAATGAAAGCATACATACATTGTTATGTTCGTACATACGCTACACAAGTTCACATAATTTTCGTTGCTCTCTTGCTATCTCATTTTTATATTCGTATAGCCAAGTCTAAGAGTGCTCCGCACCCACCCAAGACAACTATTCGCTGCCGCTACATCAGTGTGTTTTTTCGCAGTCTGACGAACTGTTTCGCGGTCGGACAAATCTGTGTCCTATATAGGCATGGGTCACCCTTATCATTTAGGAGTATGAAAAATAGATGTTGACCGATTCTGAGACCTACCCGATATGCACCCGTTTCGGAGGAGTTTAACGCCAAACAATCTGTCATCGCAGGCGGACAAACTGCGTTTGGATGTGTTCACTTTGTGAGTTTAGTCCCTACCCGCGTCTATAGATGTTAACACATCAAAATTTAAGAGAGATGTGTCTGTTTATTTCTTATTTTCCACTTAACAAAAAGGGTTGGTATGATTTGTAGTACCCTCTGGCTTAAGTTTGGTGCACTATGTGACTTTTATTTAATAACTCCTCACTATTACTTTAATCTAATTTAAGATTTTTATGTTATTTCATATAACATTGTCACTCTATAATTAATTAATAAAATTTTAAGTAAAAAATGTGAATTTAAAACTTTTTTAAAACTTTTAGGTTAGTGTCCGGTTAAATTACTGTGGGCTGCGAGAGCTGCCTTTTGTTCTATCTGCTTATAATGAGCTTTTCGGTCCGACTTACATGCATATATTCTAGTCTTCAATTTGTTCATTGTAGTACCAACATATACCTTCTAGCATATGTTGGACTTGTCACCATTACATGGAATTTTGTACACAACTTTTTGCTTGTCATTTTTGTCAATAATATACTACTTTGTCCTGCAAAAAAAATTTCAACGCCAATTCATATTTTTCGTTGTCATATACATAGGAAATTCAGGAAGTTCCGGACAAATTTCTCCAGCGTATTCCTTGGCTCATTTGATGAAGAAAAGTCCAGAGTCCGCGTGATTTAATGTGATTCTCGACGTGAAGTCCTTAACCACAGGTGAGCACCGCCCCACCAAGAACATGTTTGATACGACTGTTAGCGCCGCCCGTGAGATATCCGTGCTACCCCGCATAGAGGGGCAGCCAAGAGATCAGGAATAGGAAGCCTTACACCATTGGTATACACGATTACGTGGGAGAACAAACGCCCCGTATTCGCATATCCGCCAGCGCGACTTCTTTCTTCCGTCCACGAGCTACCAATTGAGTAAACTCTCTGTACATGAGCTACTCCTCCTTGGTAAGAGTGAGGTACTATCCAAACCTCTTCCGTGATAAGGGCCACGGATCCCATATTTCGAGGATATGCACCTGCCTAGCATACTTCGTTACAAGTAACTGATATACAAGGCAACTACATAGCCTCTACCAGCGATTTTGGTGGCAACCACAGCCAGCACGATCTCCCACAAGGGGGCCAACCCACCCGTGCTACCAGATAGGCATACTCTCTGGTCCGAGTTTCGCAGTGAAGCTGCTCCCAGTTTTTACTTTGTACTAAGTAGGGGACTGGTCACCCCCGGCGACAAAAGCATCAATCGTGAAACAATTATACAAAATCAACACCAACAACAACATCACGTGACATTGCCATTTAAATGCTAAAATTGCAATTTAAACGGTCTAATAACTACAGTCAGACGGCTGCAGCTTTCTCACCGTGGGAGCAAGGCTGTTTCCACCTCTTCCGGTCAATAACAGCGACCGGCAGCCAATCTTCAGGCTTCGCCCGATGATGCCCCCGTGGGTCAACAACAACAAGACACAAACTGAAAGGGCACGAGTTCGAGACCTTCCACGTGTCAATCCCAAACAGCACACGGTACCAGAAACAGGCCTCTGGTCAGACCTCGCGGCTAATCCACTTCCAAATTCGACTCCGACGAAGTCCGGGACTGGCAATCCCTGTGTTCGCAGGGTTCAGCAGTACCGACAACGAGATCCTAAACGGCTGAATAACTAGCTTGAAAAAGCCAGGATCACGAAAAACGTTTGACCACTACAAAAGGGAGACACCGATAGAGACCAGTGAAACCCACAACAACAACTAAACCGTCCTAGCGCGCCGACTCGCGAAAACACGAGAGGCAAACCGCGTTGCCACACACAACGCATCCGGAGACAGAAGCATACTACTCACACACCACTCACCACCGGATCTGGTGACACCCATGCCGACTAAATCCCTAAAAGCCCCGTAAAGGGGACACTCGCACAAAACATGGAGCCAATCTTCGATTGGCGCTTCGCAATCACACGACTCCCGATCCGCAAGTCTCATTCTGTGCAAGAATGCATTTAACGACCCGTGACCTGTCAGTATGAAACCAAGGCTTAGGTTGAAGCTAAACTCAGGGTTCTTCCCGACGAATTCTACATCCGGTATAAATCTATACGTTACTCGACCGTTGGTACTGGAATTCCAACGGCCCTGCCACTCAGATGTGACTAACGCATCTAACCGAGCCCGCCGCTCACTTCTACTCATGCTTTCTGCTCCAACTATGAGCCAATCTGACTCACCCAGTGCGTACCCCCTCTTGATTTTGAAGTCCATGCTGCGACGCATCACCTCTAGATCAAGAGGAGTGGCACCCATCAAAACTTGTAGGGCCTCAGTAGACACCGTACGACATACTGGCATACATGCCAATAACATTACTCTCTGAACAGAGAATAATCGACGTTGCCCGAAGACGCTTCTAGCAGTTTCGCACCAAACAGAAGACCCAAATGTTGCCATGGCAACAAAAAGGCCCCTGTACACGGTCCTGACTGCTTGACGACTCAGACCCCACTCACTCCTCATAACACGCCTAACCTTTCCTACAACGCTCGTCAGTTTCTCGCGAAGTCTCCCTATATGAGGCAAAAAGTTCATCCTTTCTCCCATGGTGACTCCGAGGTACTTCACCTCCGTGGAGTAACGGATTGTGCCACCACCATTCAAACGCACGATTGGAAAATGGGACTTGAAACTACCCTTCAGCAACATGGTCACTGTCTTTTCCACCGATAAACTAACTCCTACACGCTCGCCCCACCGAGTGACAATACTCATCATAGCCGAAGATAGCTGTTCCAACTCGGAACGAGAACTACCCTCGACCATGATAAGCAAGTCATCAGCGTAAGCACATATCTTGCATTCGGCCTCAAGCTCATGCAAAAGCAAGTCCATCATCAGATTCCACACAAACGGTCCACAAATGGAACCCTGTGGACATCCTCGGACCACATCAACACACTCAGAACTATTTGCCCCGACTATCACTGCTTTTCTGTCAGAGAAGTAACTTCTCCAGAGTGCTACTTCCTGACACCCTAGCCCCGCTAGTCTTTCTTCCACGCTCGCCCAACTCAGATAATCAAACGCACCTTTAAAGTCGATGAAAACACCCAGAAGATACTTCTGAGTACACTCTACAACAGTTCTCCTCACGTGCGCCCAGGCATCTTCGACACTTCGGCCCCTTACGAAACCGAACTGCCAACGGCACATGCTGTCAGCGACTCTCTCATTCAGTCTCTGCACCAGAATCCTCTCCAGTACTTTTCCAAATACTGGTAAGAGACTGATACCCCGATAAGAACGAGGATTACTCCTGTCCTTATCGATTGACTTCAAGAGTACAATGACACGGGCTACCTTCCACTCGCGTGGAAAATATCCCTCATGTACACACCGCCCATACAAAGCCTCTAGGTATTCCGGAATAGCCTTCCAGACGCTTTTACACATCTCTCTAGCTATTCCATCCATACCAGGTGACTTTCGCGACTTAACTAACGCCATGCTTTCTGCGATCTCTGATCTTTCCAGCTCGGGTGCAACAGTCTCAACTTCCCCAGAAGAAGAAGAAGAGGCCACTGCCTCCGCTCTCGGAAAGAACTCCCGCAACAAAACTTTGACGCAATCACTCCAGGAAGTAAGAATGGCATCGCCATCTTTCAACCCGGAGAGATCTGTCCTCCTACCTCTGCCAAGGCAGATTCTATACACATGACCCCAAGGATCATTCCTATGGCAGGCAACAAACTGTCGCCAATCTTCCTCTTTCACGTTTACAAGCATATCCTTGTAATCGCTGAGGCAACTTTTGTACGCTGATCTGAGCTGGTCAAGATCACTAGCTTCGTTCCGTTTGCCTCTCTGGAAACGTTTCCTGAGACGGCGCACTTCCCTCCGCTTGAGTGTCAACTCACGTGTCCACCATCGTAATCTTCTCAAAGTTTTCTTGCGACACCTTTCAAGGAGATCGTCGTTAGCCCTATGAACAACTTCGCGTAAACACGAAACTTGCTCATCTACGGTCCTACGACGAAAGACTTCTATCGGAATCTCGCTAGCCTCAGCTGCGATGAATTCTCCATACACATCCCAGTCCACATCCCTGGTGCGCCACCGCACGATGTCTAAGCTGCTAACTTCAGTCCGTTCGTAAGTGAAATCAATTACAATGTAATTGTGATCACTTACGGACGGTCTGACCCTCCAACTAAATTGAAACGTTCTCAAAGCTGCGCTATTCGCAATTGTCACATCTATATCGCTAACTCCTCTACCATTATCAAAAGTGTACTGCTCACTCGGCTCATTCAAGGCATGAAGGTGGCCCGAAACAATCCATTCACTTAGCATCTCTCCCCGGTAATGGTTTTGCGACCCAGTCGAAAGTCTGGGTGTTTTGCTAAACCATAGCGGGTTTGATGCGTTAGCGTCTATCCCTAGGACGAGAGGGTTACTACTCGCAAGTAGTAGTACCGTGTCCATATATGCCAAATACGGCTCTAAAGGCTCAGAAAACTTGCAGTAAATACTACACAAAAATATCCGTCCGAAACCCCCTTCTACACACACGCAAACCCCCAAGTCGGTCCTAGAAACTACGGTACACTCTACGTTACCGTCATTCACGACCACCGCGGAGTTAAGTCTCAAATCAGCGAAGACCCGCATACTCGCAGGCAAACCTGTAATGACACCATGGCCACTAGCAGGTTCCTGAATGAGAGCAAAACTACACTGTCGTTCTACCATTACCTCTCCTACCTCGCACATTGCCGACATTGCCCTACCACAATTTATTTGTAGAATTGTGTGTCCCATACTTAATGTCTAGCCCTCGCTCTAGCCAACATAACGCTGTACATGGGACAGTCCTCAGTCATCATACGATGAGCCGAGGGTCGGAAAAAAATTCACATAACCTCAATTTGCTCAGCCAGATGGCAGGTAACTTATGTTTTTTTGAAAGATAGCCATACCTCTTACTGTTCCAAAATTACCTAACCGAAGCCCAGAGGTCTTACCGTTCCAAAGTTATGACCATTTTACTGAAATGCAAATATTTTTGATTTTGTTTTTGGAAGCGAAATAACAGCACACATCCAACTGGAACTTAGTATATATTTACATTTGATAGCATTTTTATCATTTGGCATAAGGAAAAAAACACATAAGGAAAAAAAACATTTGATGTTAAAGGAAGTTTTCAATGTGGTTCCCATTTTCTACTAAACACAATTGCAGCCATTTGCGAACCACATCCGCCACGTTTAGTTCACTCATCTTTTCACGAACTTTCCCCGTAGCTTCCTCAATGCGTGCAAGTAACTGCTCACGATTGTGGATCTGCACAGAATACACACAATCTTTCATGTAGCCCCACAAAACGAAATCAAGTGGTGTGAGATCTGGAGATCGTGGCGGCCAGGCGATTGGTCCTACTCGTCCAATCCAACGTCGAGGGAAATTGGTGTTAAGCCAATCCCGCACAATAAGCGCTGGAGCACCATCTTGCTGGTAGAAAACATGATTTCGTACCGCAAGAGGTACTTCCTCTAGGATTTCTGGCATGACTTCTTGCAAAAAAACCAAATAATTTTGGGAATTTAACCTGGGCGGGAGTACTTTTGGCCCAATCAAGGTGTTGTCGATGATGCCAGCCCAAACGTTGACGGCAAATGGGTGTTGAAATGCTGTGTCTTTCTTGTTGTGGGGATTGTCATGGGCCCATTCTCTCGTGAATTGCGCTTCGTCGGTGCACACAATCGAACGTAAACACATAAATGCATGTACATCACGTTGCAACATCTCACGGCAAAAGTTGACGCGTAGTGGCAAATCGGCCGCCAAGAGTTCTTGAACTGGTGGGAAATGGAATGGATGTTTTGTTTCATTGTGAAGGACGCGCCATACTTTTGTTTGTGCCACACCAACTTGGACCGCGATTCGTCTTGGGCTTGTCGTTGGGTTCTCGTGTATCGCATCCAAAATTAACTCTTCAACTGCAACGTCGTTTTGTTCATTTCCGGGACGCTCCATTTGTGTAAACAACGTATCTTCACGAAATCGGCGGTGCGTCTCACTGAATGTTGTTCGGTTTGGTGGTCGTCGATTAGGAAAACGTATTGCATATTCACGCGCAGCAACTCTTGCATTACCATCGCAGAATCCATACATGTAATGAATTTCTGCTAATTTTTCGTTTGAATAAGTTGCCATTTTCACTAATTCAAAACACAACGTACTCGAAACTGTTGCTGCAGCAGAGATTAGCGTAAACTTTTACTTTTTTGTCGTTATTCACGACCAAAAGCACTTGTACTTTTCGCGTTCGTAGACACTTCGTCGCGTGAGTTCTCTTCTGCTCCATACGCTATTTTCGACATTTTGAATTAGGACTTGACTTATAGGTTTTGAAGTACAATCTTTCTATTGCTGATATCGCCATCCTTCTATCTATCTGCTTTAGTTCCTGAGATATCCAGTGTCCAGTTTGCTCCATTCGCCGCATTTTTACAACTTTGTATTTCTTGTTTGCTGCAATCGCCATATGGAGCAACTTTTATATGAAAAAAGGTGGTTTAAATTTGTAAATTTTTCTTTGCTCTATAAGTATTACCAAGCGATATGAAGCATATAAATTTTAAAATTTTCTTATTTCTAGTGTGCTCCATAGGCATAAAAAATAATCATGATCATTTTTTTTATTCAATATTTCATATGCCTATAGAGCAAACAAAAAAAAATTTTGTCGTTTGTGTTTATGTGCTCCATGTGCATATGAGTTTACATGCATCGCAATTAAATTTAGTGCGAAATTTGTTCAGTTTGTGTTTCAATTTTGATGCGAGAAGACGTGTGCGCATAAAAAAATTGTATACAAATTTCAAAATGTCTTCTTCCTCACCTGCACCAAGCATTGAAAGAGAAGGTCAAGAGTAAGGAATTGTTTAATTCATATTAAATTATTATTAATGAATACGATTTTTAGAATGGTAAGAGAGATATTTTCGGATTCAAGTTCAAAAAATACTCCTACATAATGTCTACTGCTTTAAAATTCTGTTTAGAAAATTCAAATAATGTCACAGAATTAATTGTCTGAACCTGGCCACTCACTGCTGCAAGAAGTTGACTGTGTTCATTCAGTAATAGAAAAACATTTGAAAAATTTAGACATACATAGCCCAGTCCATGTATTAAAATTACTGTTAAGTTTAAATGCACCAAAAACAAAACTCAAGATTTTTCAAATAAGTCAGATAGATTGCTTATCATACTCTATACCTGCAACAAAATTAAATTTTTCTACAGTTCCATATACAAAAATAAAAATTATTCGATATAACAAATCTGAATATTATATTCTTGTAATATATTCAATACAAGAATTCTTTTTCAAATTTAAGTTTTAAAACAGTTAATATTAAAAAATTGGCATCTAAAAGTGTTTTGTCTACACCCTTAAACTTTTTCCTATGTAAGCCGCCAGTTCTGCAGGAACGGCCAATTTTATCACAAGAAAAAAAACAGGACCTAAAATCATTAATACCTTTCCTACCTCCAACAGACCAAAACTATTTTAAAACCATATTACAAATCAAATAGTATAAATGCAACGTTTCACTTGCTTAAATGATTCCTATTTAATACAAAATGTGATACTATAAAGTATAACAAATAATAATAATAGATTTTAAGTTTATAGAATTTAAGGACTGTGAAAGGACATGGGACTGTCCGTGGAGGTGGAAAGTTTCTGATTGCCATTCACTTGGGAGTGGCCAGAAATGATTCCTTCATTGGGCAGTCCAAGCAGCTCACTACTTCCACGCAGTATGTCCTGGGCAATGGCTTTTCGGAAACCTCCGTTAGCTAGCTAGAGTGAGAAGGCGAAACAAATGAGCATCAAATCAGGTTTAGTAGGTGACTGATGTCACTGAAGCTCATCAAACAATCGGGCATATTCTTTTGTCCTTAGAAGGCGGATGAGCCAAACATACGGGCCAACGGCGGATATAAACTAAAAGAAGAAAATCCAGGTTCAACATACCGCATACTGGTCAGCGTCTGATCCATAATGGGCGGCTGCTATCAAATATTCTGGCAGTAGGTAAAATGCAAAAACCCGGTGGACTGGGTTTACCTCCCGCCACCGTTCATAATGGCAGTGAAAATACAAAAACGAAACAGAAAACATAAACAACCCCTATTTGTTGACGACCCCCGCAAACGTTATAAGGACCACGATTTACGGATATGCACTTGGAATGTAAGAACTCTATATAGATCCGGTGCAAGTATCCAACTGGCAGATGTCCTCGAAAGTTATAAGGCTGACATTACCGCTATCCAGGAAATGCGATGGACAGGACATGGCTGCACAAGAAAAAGAAACTGCGACATATACTACAGTTGCCATGAGGAAAAACATGAATTTGGTTGCGGATTTGTAGTTGGCAAAAGACTGCGACATCTAGTCTCTAGGTTCAATCCTGTGAGTGAACGAATAGCCACAATCCGCATAAAAGCGAAATATTTTTATATTTCGCTAATTTGTGTGCATGTCCCGACAGAAGAGAAAGATGATGATGCCAAAGACATATTCTATGACCTCCTAGAGGAAACGTATGAACTAGGAGATTTTAATGCCAAAGTAGGAAGGGAGAATGTGTTTAATCCAACTATTGGCAATTTCAGTTTACATGCTGACAGTTCCGACAACGGTATGAGACTGATGACTTTGCCGCGGCAAAAAACATGGTCATTAGTGGTAAAAGATTCCAGCATAAAGACATCCACAAGGCTACTTGGGTATCCCCTGATCAAAGAACTAAGAACCAAATTGATCACGTGGTAATTGATGGAAGGCACTCATCCAGTGTAATGGACGTACGAGTGATCAGAGGAGCTAACATCGATTCTGATCACTACCTGGTGGCAGCAAAGTTTCGCACAAGATTAAGTAGAGCGAAAATCGTACGAAACCAGACGCAGAGGAAGCTGGACATCGGAAAGCTGCAATTACCAGAGGTAGCCACAGCCTACTCAAGGAAGCTCTTGCAACTTTTGGCACAGAACCCACCCCTTCCCGATGACGATCCTGATGCGCAGTGGAAACCCATTTCCGACTCTATAAAAACTACCGCAACAACCGTACTTGGTTTCGAAAAACCGTTTCGCAATAAACCGTGGTACGATGAAGAGTGTCACATAGCAAATGACGAAAAGAACGCTGCACGTATGGTAATGCTTCAGTCAATTGCAACGCGAGCTGCAACTGAGCGGTATAGGGAGAAGAGAAAGGAGGTAAAGCGTCTCTTTAGGCGTAAGAAACGGCAGTGGAGAAAGCGCGAGAGTGAGAAAATTGAGACATACAGAAGGAAGAACGAAGCCCGAAAATTCTACCAAAAAGTTAAAAACGGAACTAATGGACATGACCCTCCTTCTGTAAAGACAAGGACGGAAATCTCGCAGATGTGCAGAGCATGTTGGGAATATGGAGAGAGCATTTCTCCGCGCTACTAGTACCTGAGATATCCGATGACGATGGGACGATGGAAAATCGACAACTGACCAGGTTTTCACGCTACGCCAAATCCTGGAGAAGACACACGAAAAACAAATCGACACCTATCATCTATTTATCGATTATAAAGCCGGCCGTCGAAAGTCCGATACGGGAGAAACTCTATGAAGCAATGTCTGAGCTTGGTATTCCTGCAAAACTCATACGAATTTGCAGGATGACCTTGACGAACACCAAATCCGCAGTGAAAGTTGGTAAGGATCTTACCGAACCTTTCGAAACTAAGCGAGGCCTCAGGCGAGGCCACACCCTATCGTGCGATCTCTTTAGCATCATAATGGAGATCATTATGAGAAAAGCTGCAGTCAACATGAATAAAACCATCAGCAGCAAAAGTCACATGCTGTTCGCGTATGCTGATGATATAGATATCATTGGGCGCACAATTAGAGAAGTTACTGCGGTTTTTTCGAGAATTGAAAAGGAGCCAGCAAAAGTAGGTCTGACGGTAAATTAGGACAAGACAAAATTAATGGTTTCAACGAACAGGGCCTCCACGCGATTAGACCAAAGCGTGAACGTTCATAACCGTTATAACTTCGAGGTAGTGGACGAATTTATATACCTCGGATCTGCCGTGAACAAAAACAACAACGTCAGCCTTGAGATCAAGCGGAGAATTGTGCTTGCGAATAGATGTTATTTTGGGCTAAGCAAGCACTTTAGAGATAAAGCCCTCTCTCGAGTAACAAAAGTCCAGCTGTACCAGACACTCATTCAACCTGTCTTGATTTATGGCGCAGAATCCTGGGTCCTATCGCAAGCAGACGAAACATCTGTAGGAGTCTTCGAGAGAAAAATACTCCGAAAAATTTATGGCCCTATAGTGCACAACGGCGAGTATCGGCGACGCATGAATCATGAGCTGTATGAGCTTTATCCTGACATTGACATAGTTAAGCGGATCAAGATAACGCGATTGCGCTGGCTAGGCCATGTCAGTAGAATGGATGAAGATGAACCAGCGCGAAGGGTTTTCGAAACCGAACTCGAAGGAAGACGAAAAATAGGAAGGAGGGATCAGGTTGACGAATCCCTGCGTACACTTGGTATTGCCAACTGGAGAGATAAAGCAAAAGATCGAACTGGTTGGCGAAATATGTTATCTTCGTTTTGTAAGGTCCCTGACCCTCCGGGGTTGTCCGAGACCGGATAAGTAAGTAAGTAAGAATCAAAAGCATTTATGTTATTTTAAGTTCTTTTGAAGTCAAACTATGAAAAGCTATGAATAAATGGCTATATTTACTTTTTTATTTTGTTTTGTTACCGAAAACTTCATTTTGTCTTTTTTTTAATATCTATATTTCAACAACTTTGAAGGAAAATAAAAATAAACGAACATGATAACCCATTTTTATGATTTATTATTTACATTTTGTATATAATCTAGTAATATTTTAGTCGAATTTTAAATTAAATTGTTCCTTGTATTTCACATTTCCCTAGGTTTTTAGTTAAAAGCTTAGTTCTTATTTGCTCCATAGTAATAGTATCCCAATACACGTTTGCTCCATATGCATGTGAAAAACAGATTTGTTACCGATTTGTATGGTATAGAGCAAACTGTCCACTATAACTTGTTGGATAAAATGTCCTATATCTCGAAAAGTATTTTAGTCACATTTTTGAAATTTAGCACAGAGTTAGAAAATTTATCAATAACTTTTCAATTAAAATTTCGATAGAACTTTTTCGGACCAATTTATTTTTTCCCATGTTCAAACTTTCTTTTGCGATTATCTCGAAACATACCCTTTGGCGTATGGAGCAGAAGAGAACTCAGGCGACGACTTGTTGAATGACAAAATTCTATCAATGAATACCTATAAATACTACTTACTTTTTTAGGCACTGATGAATGGACTGGAAAATAAAATCTTAAACGTGTTAATTTACAAAAACAAATAAATGTGTGGTGTTATTTCGCTTCCAAAACCAAAAACAAACATTTTTCCATTTCAGTAAAATGGTCATAACTTTAGAACGGTAAGACCTCTGGACTTCGTTTAGGTCAATTTGGAAAGGTAAGAGGTATGGCTTACCTTGGCTTAAGTTACCTGCCATCTGGCTGAGCAAATTGAGGTTATGTGAATTTTTTCCCCATTTTTTCCGAAAGCTGTGTTTTTCTACTTTTCCATCCGACCTTTACTTTTCCATCCGACTACCATCCGACCGCCAATCCGAAAATTTTGAACCCGCTGCCATTTCGCACCCTTGCACTTTCGGACATGGTACTAGTGGACTTTTCTTCATGAAATGAGCCAAGGAATACGCTGGAGAAATTTGTCCGGAACTTCCTGAATCACCCTGTTTATTGGAATGTTTCTGTTCACTAATATTTATGAATACATTTTATTTATTGATGTTATATTAGATCGTTGAAAATTATCAACGCAGTTGGTCGAAATATTGGAAAATATTAATTAAATTCTAACAAAACGAAATACTTATTCCTATGACCTTAAGATGAAACAAATAAAAACCAATAAATGATAGTATAATAACGAATGTGTAGCACCTCTCGTGTGTCACTGCCGAAGACTCCAGTCACGGTACCTGTGAAGAAATTTAGTAATCATTAGATAAAAGTATCAAGAGATGTACATTTTCCTGTCGCATATTACAAACACTTTCGACACTTTTCCATTGATCAATATCTGAGAAGACACAAGCAACACAACACACGTTTCTATAATTTGGCCAACAGAAATGTATTCTTTGTTTAAAACATTTGGAGAATATATTCGGCGGTGAAATGGGAGTGTGAGCGGCTATTGTGCATGAGAACGTGGGTTCGATCCTTGCTCTGACCACCTTAAATTTCTTTCGACGGCGATCATCTCGCTGAGTGACGGCGACACTATCGAGTATTTAGCCATGAAAAAGCTTCTCAAAATACCATTCGGAACCGGTGTAAAACTGTAGGTCCCAATCAGTGGGTGTAAAACTAGAACCAGTTTGTGAGAAGCTCTACCTAATCCCTTCATGGGATGTAACGGGAAACCATTTTATTTCCATCGGAATGGATTTCCATTCGTCTTTTAGGGATTTTATAAAATCTTCGCGGTTGCTGAAATACCTTTCACCAACTTTGCGTTTGAGGATTCTAAAAAGATTTTCATTGGATTCAAGTCTGCTGGTTGCCGGTCAATCGAGGAATGAAACCTTTTCATATTTAAATAGTCTGTGACCAACTTCGAAGTGTGTTTTGGATCATTATCGTGTTGAAACACGAATCGAAGTGGCAGGTTCCGCTCTGAGTATGGAATCATTACCGTCTTTAATATATTTTTGTACATGACACGGTCCATAATGCCGTCAATGACATGAAGGGGCCCAACAACCTGAAAATGCCTATTGTTGTTGCCCACATTTGTTGTTGTATCTACTGTGACTACTTGGTAATTTTACTATGGTTTTGTGCATCTAAATATTGTTTTCGTCACATATTTTACCGTTATGAATTCCGATTTTTTAATTTTGCAAAAATTTACGTTGCAAGTAATGAAATACTGCCTTTTATTTTTTTTAATTGATATCTTTTTAAAATATATTTTATACTAAGAAATTGCTACAAAAGTAGCTTAGGTTTTATTCCTAAAGAATTTCTCGTTTTTCGTCAAAGCGTATAAAATTTTAAATAGGTGAGCACGCCAAAAGACAAACCGAGGGGAAGGATAATGGACTACAGCAAATTCAAGAAGAACAGCCAGGCTAGCAGATGGGTGAACAGATTTAAAACGACGAGGGATAAGGTCATTAAGATAAAGCAGACGATCACATTTCTAATCCGCTGTCGAAAATCAGGTATTATTCCGAAATTTATTGCAAATTCCACCAAGAATGTTTTGAATATTTTTGTTGAAAATGGGTTGCCAAAATTTCGGCAAATTATCTCCGGATACACGCAAGATTTGCACAACAAAATTCTTAACCTTACACTCAGCGAAAAACATCAATTGCTTACACAAATTGAACACGAAATACAAGTTATAATCAGTAATTTAAGTCAACAGCAAATTCAAGAAGAACAAGCAAAATACAGAAGCTCTGATTAAAATAATAATAAATAATAAATGAGTATTAAAAAAATAGATAGTGACTATTAAAAAGAAGAAAATAAGTAATTTCTATTAAGCAGAATATAAAATATCAAAAAAAATAAGTGTTTTAACTTGGATAAAGGTTGTATTAAAAACTCGCTGCAATGGCTGAATGCAGCAATTGCAAACTAGGCATAAGAGGTGAAAGTGGCATTAGATGCGATGGAATATGTAAAAAAGTGTATCACTATACAACAAAATGTTCTGGTATTGATCAATATTCGGAAAAAATATTTTCTGAAGGAGGTTTTGTGAGATATATGTGCGATGATTGTATGCAATATATCCAAAATATAGACTTTGCTATGCAGGAAATTCAAGAAAGTGTCAACAAAAATAGACAAACATTGTTAGACTACAAACATGAGTTTGAAAGTGCACTAAAGAGAAATGAAGATGAAATTAAAGCATTACTAGGAGCAATAGGAAGACGGTATGATGACAGATTCAAAAAAATTGACAATATACAAAAACTATGTGAAAAAAATGTCCAAGAAGTAAAAAACCTATATGGAAATATAGATAAGTTTGAAAGCAACAACAAAGATATGTATGATACGATCGAAAAAAGCAACACAAAAATGTGCAACGAAATAAAAAAGGTTATAAAAGAAACAAATACAAAAACAACAAAAATGTCATATGCGCAAACTTTGACAAATAATATGGTGATGCCAGATCTATCGAAAAATGTCCCCTTAATTATTAAACCAAAGGAAAAACAAAGTGTAGAAAAAACAAAAGCTGAATTAAATAAAAAAGTAGATCCAATTAATTTTAAAATAACCAATGTTGAAAACAGAAAAAAATGGTACATTAGTGATCCAGAGCGAGAATGTCGAAGAACGTGAAAAAATTAAAGAGGCGATACAAAGCGAAATTAGTGAAGATTATGAAATAAGGGTACCAAAAGAAATTAATATGCAAATTGTAATAACTGACTTAAACTATAAATATCCTGATAGAGAATTAATCGAAAAACTAAAAAAACAAAATGATACTTTAAAAAATAGTGAATTAGAAGTGGTTAAAATATTTGAAACGAAAAGATTTAATAGAACAACATTTAATGCAAAATTGAACGTAGACAATGAATCATATCCGAAAGTAATATCAGGTCAAAAACTGAATATTGGATGGGATAGATGCAGGGTGTTTGATGGTACAAGTGTAATGAGATGTTTTAAATGTCAAGGTTATAACCATAAAGCGGTGGAATGTAAGAATGAAGATGTATGCTACAAATGCCATGGATACCATAGTGGTAAATAATGTACGAAGGAAATAGTAATGAAATGTGTAAATTGCATGAAAGAAAACAAGAGATTAAATTTAGGGCTTGATGAAAATCATGCAACCAACAACCGCGAATGTCCAGTATACCAAAATAAATTGAACTTAAAAAGAAGAAGAATAGGGTTAACAGCCTAACAATCAAAGAGGATACATGGGATTTATACCAACATTCAAGGCCTAACTAATAACTTCAATCAACTGGAAATAATAGCAGAAACTGAAAAACCTGAGTTTATAATACTAACGGAAACACATCAAAATAGTGAAGTAGAAGAAAATGAAATCGAAATTGAACAATATGACCATTATAGTACGTTGTCGAATTCGTCTAGGACTGGTGGAGTAATAATATATTTTAAAAAACATTGGAATGTCAATAAATTTAAAGACAATATTAAAGACTCAACATACTGGATTAGTGCATATATGGCAAAATATGAAAAAACATCAATTATAATAGTAATAATATATAGATCACCAAGTGGATCGAAATCAGAATTCTGTGATATATTCCAAAATTTTGTAGATGAAATATGTGATAAAAACACTGACATTCTAATAGCCGGAGACTTCAATATTGACTGGAATCGGGATTTTTATACGAGTAAATTGAAAAGTATTCTTAATGATAACGGCCTTAAACATTTACTAAACGAATATACTAGAATAACGCAAAGATCAAACACATTAATAGACTATATAATAACTAATAACGAATTAATTACGGCAGAAATTAATGTGAATAATAAAATAGCAGATCATGAATCTATAGACATTTTTATCGAGTGCGACAATACTGAGCATGAAAATCAAGAGAATGAAATAACATTATTTAAATACAATAAAGCTAGATTCAGAAACGAAATAAGATCATTATTACAATATAATGAACAAAGCGACTTTAACAATAATGTCTATAATTTCGATAATGTGTTTGAAAATACTATACACAGATTCTGTTTTAAAACAAGAATAAATAAAAATGGAAATAATAAATGGTTTAATAACGATCTAAAAATGTTGAAAAGGGAAAAGGACTTTAAATATCAATGCGCAATGTTTGAAAACACCGACGAAGCGTGGACTAACTACAAAATAACTAGAAATACATATAAAGTTAAAATCGAAAATGAGAAAAATAAATATATAAATGATAAAATAAACAATGCACAGGACCAGAAAGAAATGTGGAGAATAATAAAAGAACTAGTTTTAAGAAAACCCAGAAAGGTAATAACAAGTGTGATATTTAATCAAATAGAATATACGGACAATTTTCAAATAGCCGAAAACTTTAATAATTACTTCGTCAATAGTATTAAAGAAATTAGAAACTCCATCGAGTATGTGCAATATGAAAACAAAATACCTGTGATAAATTTAAAGTTTAAATTCCGTGCAATATCTATAGAAGAATTTAAAACTATATGCAAGACTATTAAAAAAACCCTGACTACAATAGAGTAACAATCAATATGATTTTGGATAACTGGGACATAGCAGGCAACATTATGCTGCAAAATATAAATAAATCACTAGAAACTGGAATTGTCCCAAATAGTTGGAAAGAATCTATGGTTACACTCATAGAAAAAGTTAAAAATACAGAAAAATGTGAAGAATACCGCCCAATAAATATGTTAAAAGCTTTTGAAAAAATCATTGAAAAGACAGTTAAAAATCAATTAGAAAGTTATATGGAACAACACAAGCTACTTTCAAAATATCAGTCGGGTTTCCGAAAAAAGTTTTCATGTGAAACAGCAGTCAACTATGTTATAAATAGATGGAAATTCACGAAGAAGAATAAAAAAATAATGGCGATTTTTTTAGATTTTAAAAGAGCGTTTGAAACAATCGATAGAGATATTCTACTACAAAAACTTTATAAATACGGAATTCAAGATGCTGAATTGAAATGGTTTGAGTCATATTTAACTAATCGCAGGCAATTTACAAATGTTAATGGCACGTTATCAAATGCTACGATAAATGAGTTTGGAGTACCACAAGGCTCAATTTTAGGAGCGCTCCTATTTATTATATATATCAATGACATGGAAAAAGTTTTGGAGAAATGTGAAATTGTTCTATATGCTGACGATACGCTGATTTTCACTGAAGCGGACAAGGAGGAGTTATGTCACGCTAACTTATCAAATGATATGGATAATATAAATAAATGGTTAAAAATGAATAAATTAAAGTTAAACGAAAATAAAACTAAAATAATGGAAATAAATATGAACACTAACATAACATTTAAAATTAACGATGTAATAATAGAAAAAGTTAATAATATAAAATATCTGGGTTTTCTAATAGACAAAGACTTAAAATTAAAAGAACATATTGAATATATATGTAAAAAAATTGGAAAAAAAATCGGGTTTTTTAAACGTATTAGAAACAAAATATCAATTATAACAGCAATAAACATTTACAATACTACGATTAAACCACATTTTGAATTTGGATCTACTGTGTTATACACATGCTGCTCAGAACAACAAATATCAAGAATGCAAAAATTACAAAATAAAGCTATGCGCGCAATACTTAAATGCAATCGATTTACCTCAATAAAATATATCTTAGATACACTCAGATGGCTTAATATACAACAAAGATTAGAGCTAAACACAATTCATTTTATTCAAAAAATGAAAATGGGGGAGGCGCCTGATTATTTAGTAGAACAACTAAGATACGTCGGGGATGTTCAACCATACAACTTAAGAAACGCTACGGATTTTAGACTACAACGACCAGATAACAATACAATGCAAAGATCACTTTTCTACAAAGGATTAAATCTATACAATATGATGCCAAATTTTATTAAGAATGAAATGAATCCAAATTTATTCAGAAGAGAAATTGTAATTTTTATAAAAAATATTTAAATTTTTTAATCAGAGTTATTGATATAATTTGTAAAAAGAAAAACAAAACATATAATGTAATGTAAAGTATTAAAAAAATACTACTAATAAATATTCAATTCAATTCAATTTGACCGGAGAGGAAATGGGGGAGTTTTTAGAATACGAGGCAGGTTAGCAACATTATTTAATGAGAAAATTAAAGAGGTACCCCCGAAAAAATTCAATTACCTTATGGATTTCCAGGAAAAGAAACTAGGAATAAAATTGAATAGTAAATGGTTCATTAATGAAACAGGCAAGGACATTCCAACGGAGGTGCAATGGATTCTCTCCCTTGGACAGAAACATGCACTACCGGTGAAAAGGGCCCAGTTACCAATATTGAATATTATAGCAGAAGGAGAAGATTTTGTTCAAACACTACCGGGTAAGGTAGAACAAGAAATAGCTAGAACTAAATTGACGACGATCAGAGATAGTCAGATGAATAAAATGAAACTGCCGAATATGGATACGTTTTTGTTAGACAAAGTAGATAAGGCTGAAAAGTATTTAAAGAATAATAAGGATGTAATGATAGTTAATACCTATAAGGGAAATGCGACGGTAGCTATAACCAAATGTGATTATATATCACGAATTAACAATATTGTAGGGGATACAGCTAAGTACAAACTGATGGATAAAGATCGTACCAGCAAACTTCAGAAAATTAACAATGATATTGTAGAAAAACTTTATAAAGCAGGAAACATAGATCAAATTGAGATAAACAAACTTAAGACAAATGTGTCCACAGCACCTAGGTTGTATGGAGTCCCAAAAATACACAAAGAAGATTTTCCGTTGAGACCAATATGTTCTTTTGTTAATTCACCTTCTTATGAGTTGTGTAGGTAGGTACATTACGAATATACTGAAAAGGATTACAGAAGGCTCCAAATACAATATAAAAGACTCATTGCAGTTGAAGGATAAAATAAAGAAACTAAGAATACAAAATTGTGAAAAATTAGTTTCATTTGATGTAGTTTCTTTATTTCCGAGTATACCAGTAGACTTAGCACTTCGTATTATCGAGGAAAAATGGGACAGAATAGAACAGCATACAAATATTAATAAACCATTATACCTCTATATTTTAAAGTTTTGTAAAGAAGACAACAGGTATTTCCGATATGATGACAAGGTATATTTTCACCAAGAAGGACTTCCAATGGGATCTCCAGCTTCCCCGATTGTGGCTGATATTGTTATGGAGAATCTACTTGATTCCTGCATAGAAGAGAAGTCCATAAAACCGTAAATCATTACTAAATATGTAGACGATTTATTCTGTATCGTTACAAATAGTGCTATAGATATTGTTATGGAGAATCTACTTGATTCCTGCATAGAAGAGAAGTCCATAAAACCGTAAATCATTACTAAATATGTAGACGATTTATTCTGTATCGTTACAAATAGTGCTATAGATAATATTTTGACAACATTTAATAATTTTCATCCTAATAATTGAAGAAGAGTGTGGATCAAGACTCCCTTACTCGAAAACCATGGTAATAAGAAATGGGGAGAATTTATTAGTGGATTGGTACCAAAAACCAACTGCTTCTAGAAGGTTTATCAATTACCACTCCAAACACCCGAAATTAATGGTTGTCAATACGGCAAGAAACCTAATAGAGGGAGTTTTGAAGATAAGCGACGGGAATTTTCACAAAAAGAATAAGAAGCAGATTACAACTATATTAATGGACAACAATTTCCCCATAGGGTTAGTCAATAGATGGATAAGGCAATATGAAAATAAGGGGCAAGATACGGTGGAACCGAAAAAGTTTAAATCATTATCTTATGTGCCAGGATTTTCTGAGAAATTAGGAAAGTCAAAAATATTTGATAGCAATAATTACAAAATGGCCCATAAAACAACAAACACACTAGGCAGATTGTTTAATAAAACCAAAGATAGAATAGATACATTTGATAGATCTAATGTAGTATACAAAATACCTTGTGGAGGAAATAATAGTGAAAGTTGCAATATGGTATATGTAGGTACAACTAAAAATAAACTTAAGACTAAAATTGCAGGACACAAAGCAGATAAAAAATATAGACACATCTCAACACAAAAACAGCATTATCATCACACTTTGCAAACTTAAATCATTTTCCAAACTTTCAAGATACGTCAGTTTTGAATAGGGAAAATAATTATAAACGTCGTTTTATGTTAGAAATGTTACAGATAATAAGGACTCCAATAGCGAAGAGAATAAACTTTAAAGTAGTTACGGATAATGTAGCACAGAATTATAGACATTTAATTAGTAAAATGTAGAACATTTCACCGAAAATTGTTTGATGTATCATTGAATTTGTCACTAGGTAACATTTTTAATATATCCGGATGTAACTTGTTGAATTTACCATTATGTACATATTTTTATCAGCGAAATTATTTTTCTGGCTGTAAATTAGAGAAACTATTTCTACACAAAAATTTTTCTGGCCGTAACTTAGAACATTTTTCATATCGCAAGAAAATTTCTTCAATTGTTTAATTTTTAATTTTTTGTTATTATTGTTTTTTTCAAATGACATGAAAAAATTTTGTTTATCAATTGTTTTTCATTTCTAATTAATAATTGTGTATATCTTCCTGACCATGCTATCCAAAGGGTAGCGATATAATTAATTAAAAACACGACCCAACGCTCGAACAATTTAATTTTTGAATTTTAGATTTTTATTGTCATATTTTGTGACTTTTTTTTGGCGAACAAAAAAAATCCCATTTATTGCTTTCAATGACATCTAGAAAATTACCCATTACACTAAAATTTTCCCAACACTTGTGCCTCATCTATTTGTTTTCTTTATCTATGATCTAATGTAGTGACGCAATTTATTGTATCAGGTGAGCTGACTTAAACATGCCCTCACCCTAAATCATCCATTGGATTCGAGTTTTATTAAAAAAGGCTTATATTTCCTTGAGCCCATCAACCTTCAGTTACACAAAATATTACCCAATTAATACCCAATTTAATTAGGATCTGTTATTTTTAGGGATGTATCGACACCAGCAGATAATTGCCCGCCCAACATACATATTGTTACGAATTTCCTTATTCGTCCTTTTTGCGTTGTTTTATTCCCAATATCAAAACAA
The DNA here is from genome assembly GCA_963931995.1 of Phaonia tiefii. Taxonomy (NCBI): domain Eukaryota; kingdom Metazoa; phylum Arthropoda; class Insecta; order Diptera; family Muscidae; genus Phaonia; species Phaonia tiefii. Next base: position 213,880,091 of record OZ008371.1, read on the forward strand.
GGTTCGTTTTAAATTACGATAATTACAACGGTTTAACTTCCTTTTATTTTACTTATATAGTACAACAGTTTACTTTATTTATAATACTTTAACAAGTCTTATATTTTGCTATCAATTCGCGTTGCTCACTTTACGGGGTTTAATCACAAACTGAACTCTCCACTCCAAAGACCTCCGCTATTTATACCAACTCACCATACTCAAATGAAGGTATATCTAGCGAATTCAAGAACCTTCTAGAATCTGGATGTTGTTGTTGTTGCTTATCTTTGTAGAACAATCTCGAATGGTGGAGAGTTATCTTTACTGAGGTGAAGTCATGCTACTGGTTTATCGAGCTGGTACGTTGTTACAATGCATACTTTCAGGCGCAGCACTAACCGCCTGTTATTTACATACTGTTAGTAGAGTCATTAACAGTAAGCAAAAGCTTTTACTTATTCGTAACAATATGAATGGGAGGTACAAATGGGCAAATTTGTCAATTTTTTATTACACATTAGCTTTTGATAACATATTGCATATTACCATCTTTCATTAATATCGGTTTTGGCTGCCGACGTAGTGGGATGGCTTCATACATTTTTGTGCAATAACTATAAGGAGTGGTCGTAGATCATTGAAAGTTGGCACCGAGCATGATATGGACTAACTTAAGAAAAAAATGGGATTTTATCAAAATTGACCACACCCACCCGCCCACCCCTCATTCAATCCAAATCGATTTATTCGCATAAAATTGTTCCTATCCAAGCAAAAGTGTTCAAAATTGGTACATATACTTTCTACAATAAACAACAAATGCATGACACGTTTCATCAAATTCTCTCTATGCACTATCCTTTGTATGCAATACTTTTTTGCAAACATTTTATGACAAGTTTCATGACTTACCAGAAATTTATAGTTTTCTTCCAGTTCCACAAATTACCGCAAACTATTATTGGTTTTAATCAAATGAAGACATTCTCACCTTTCGTTATATTAAAAGAACAGCTTGGAGGCAAGTTGAGCTAAGTTTTTTTGTTTCCATTGAAAATCAAAAATAAGTTAAATATATAAAATAAGTTAATAATAAGTTAAGCTAATCTTCTTAACGGATTATGATATCCCCATAATTTTTTTTAAATTCAAATATATTAAAGTCAAATGGTACTATCAAGAAAATTATACATATATGGACCACTGAATTGCATTAAAATATAAGTCTTTTCTTGCTTTGCACCATTGCAGGGATTTTACTTCAATTTTTCAAATATAAAATAATATTTTTCTAAAATACCATAAATGCACATTTCATATTTAAACATTTCTCTACAAAACTGCATCATTAGATTTTTGAAACACCAAAATTTTTAACACCAAAATCACACTGTGCGACGGACGGACATGGCTCAAAAGAATTATAAAGTACCAAAACGAATTTGGTTCAAAGAAACCTTTGGTCTAATATAGCTCTTTCCATGATATAAAAGCCCATCGGTTGGTATAATGAATGTAACCAACCATGGTAGAAAAAGCAAGGTAGACGCAGTAGGTGTTGTTGTAATTATAAGCAACAATTTGAGTTTGTTTCGTATATCTTTAGCAATCTATATTGTGCCATCGATTTTTCGATAGCTTTTGGTATGAGGAAAAAAAGGTTCCACTACGATATATCAAAAATATCATTCATAATATATCAAAAATATCAACTTTTTCTCAACTATTATTTTTAAGGTTTTTTTAGTAGGTAACAGTCCAACATACCTGGGAAGTGATAGTATTTTTCCGGCAGCTGCTGTCGAGTGAAACAAGAATCTGCTTCTAAAATTTCCCAAACACCCCCAAAAATCTTGAAAACCGATTAAAAAACGGGGTTTGCGTACCTTTGCACACTTATAAGCCTGTAAGTTAGTTGATTATCAGCGATTTTAATTTCTCACCGGATTTAAAAAGAAGAAACTTAGGCCTGTCAAACTATATATGTGACCTGCTCCACGAAAAGGGACCTCTGCGCCGAAAATTTTTTTTTTACTTGTTGAGTGATTCTTATAAGGCTCTTTCAAATGCCGCAAACCGCAAGTTTCTATGTCTTTTAGTTTTTTTACAAATCACCTGTAAAGATGAACATAATTAATGAAAAAATTTAAAAATGTGTTATAAAGAGATAATATATATAGCAATATGTCAAAAAAAGTGGTTTTTCCAATTTAAAGATATATGTACCAAATTATATGTACTGATTTGGGGATACATTCGGCTATCTGAAATGCTCATTAGGGTGGCCCTCAATTACATGATATGTGAATTATAGGGTGTTCTTGTTGTCATTGATTTTTCAACTGATTACGAATTTTTCCCTGTAATTTTATTAATATCCGAAAAACTGGAATTTTTTAATTTTTTACAATAAACTAGGTTAGTAGCCTTTCATTTAAGATGAATATTTCATTCGTACACTGAGAGAAAAAAAATTATTATAATAATAAGTGGTAAAGGTAGATTTACGACTTTTTCATTTAAAATGGCACAAAAACGGCTAAAGATTTTTGGTCAAAATTTTCTATTTCTCGTTTAGAACCTTAAAATCTAAAATTCCACCAAGGCGCTTCACGTCACAAAGCTTAGTTTGGACGTTATGAGTTGAAGAAGGTAAAAAAGCTATAAATTTTGGATTTTTTCCATTTTTCTTGAAGTTTTTTCAATTTTTTTTTCCAAACGAAACATTGTACTGCGAAGCGCCTTGGTAGAATTTAAGATTTTAAGGTTCTAAACGAGAAATAGAAAATTTTGGCCAAAAATCTTTAGCCGTTTTTGTGCCATTTTAAATGAAAAAGTCGTAAATCTACCTTTACCACTTATTATTATAATAATTTTTTTTCTCTCAGTGTACGAATGAAATATTCATCTTAAATGAAAGGCTACTAACCTAGTTTATTGTAAAAAATTAAAAAATTCCAGTTTTTTTTTTTTTTAATTTAATTTTTTAATTTTTAAGCCCACGAAAATGGTTAAACTGTGTTATATTTTGAAATACAACTAATTTTTAAAAAAAAACTCGTGGAATAAATATTGTTTGTGAGTCCCCAAAGATTCATATTCAACAATAAAAAAGTTCTTTTTCGCAAAAAGTCGTTTTTGACATATTGCTAAATATATATAATATTTGAAATTTAAAAAAAGTTAAAAAAAAGTAAATATCAAAATTTTTTTATTTTTCATAGAGGCAACACTGCATAGTGAACATCGTACAAAGTACCAGAGAGTCGAAATACATCGCCAGATGATCAGGTTGAAGGAAGAGTTGCATAACCATGCGCAAAACACGGAAAAACGAAGCGCTTTTTTTAAACGCGTTTTTCTCAATAACTTCTTTTCGGCACAGAGGTCCCTTTTCGTGGTGCAAGTCACATATATGTTATTTAAGAAAATAGGAGAAGTCTGTGTGTATTTGTCCAGATATTTTTTTTAATTTTTTTCGCCATTTTTCAACTTCGTCGAAGATGGCACACATTTTATACTCTTGAATTTATTTATTTTATATTGAATATTGAATATTGAATTTATTTTATATTATTAAAACAAAAATTTTGCAAAAATGCCTGCACAACGTTTTTCGTGGTCTTTTTATGCACTTTCTCTTTACTAAAGCTTCATGATGCTGGTAAAATTTTATAAAAACAGTCAGTCAATTAAATAATAATAATAAGTCAAATAATTAATAATTAAACACTTAATACTTAAACACTTAAAAATTGAAATTTGGGCGCCTCGAAAATGATTTTTTGATATGTCGTAGTGGAACTATTTTCCTCATGCCAAAAGTTATAAAAACTCCATGGCACAATATCGACAAATTTTTGTCGTTACAAATCGGGCCACCCTAATGTGCATATCTAAAATAAAAGTAACAAAATACATATGATTTTGTAGCAAGAAAAATGTTTAAGGCAGCTGTTCTAACCATAAAATAGTCAAATACACTAACTTACAAAAATTCAATTCATGACCTCTCGCCAATGCAAAAAACAACCACAACATGCAGAATGTGTAGTCATATCCAAATGGACACTGATAAGTGAGAAGTTAAAATAAATTCTAAGATTGTAGGGGAACTAAATAAAATTTGAATTAATTAGTGTGTTTTGCAAAGTTAGTTACCCTAATTCCTCTATCGAGAACCAGAAAATGGCGAAAAATATAAAATATTTAAAATTTGCTTAGCAGTTTCGTAATTTTATAGAGTAATTGGAATGCCACAAATATGGCCCTGGTCCTCTGCAGAAATTTTCTTTGGCCTGTAACAAAAATTGTGATGATCAGAGGGAAAACCGAGTGAGATTTTATGGCAACGCATGTACTATTATAATTTTGTTCGTTTGATTGAGGCCTAAAATCCACTATCAGTGGATTACAGTGTAATCAGCAAGTTTTTAACGGACGTCTCAATTGTTACAAGTAGTTAAACAAGTATTTATATTAAATGCGCACAGAGATAACTTTTCTGATTTTGTCGGGCAGTGTTCTTTAAAGGTAAGCAACATTCAACTCCTATCGGTAAGAAATCCGATTTAAGATAGGAATGTTATAAAAAAGTAATAAATATGAGCATTATGGTGTATCGATAATGTAGAAAGTGATATGTGGTTTTTCGTTCATCTTTACCTCTATATGTCATGAAAAAGCGGAATCGGTATAAAATATTAAAAGCCAAAATTACTTAAGCTTATAGCACTTTCATTATAAGAAGCTATTTTCATTCCTTTGAGATTTGATGCGCATTTGCTGGTAGTTATGGGCAAATAATAATCCAATCTAATCTACATATTGTATATAAATTTGCGTGGTGACTCACTGGCTGGCTGACTGATTGGGTGATTTATCAGCGTCGTGATAAACGGCTAAAACAATGATGATGAGATCTGGGGTGGGTGTTCTTCTTATGGAGGGCGGTGGGAATGGGTGGAAATGGGCGTGCCACTAAATCATAAATTGCCTGCTCTTAGAATCATGCAATTTGGTGTGGTCGTTCTTCTTAAGAATAAATAATAAATTCAGGATTTAGCCTTATGACCAAACGCATCGTTCTTTAATATTAGAGTTTGGTGTAGAAGTTCCTCTTTGACAAGTAACCAGAATCTCGGCTAGGGATAGATATATAGTACACAGAACAAAATTGTTTATACTAAAATTGGTCACTCTTTTAAATCTTCCTATGGTCTATGTAACTGACTACGATGGAGGCGGTAATTTTAAAGCAACCAAAACGTACTGTATAAAGGACTTTTTAAAGGAATTCAAAGTTTTAAGGATATACAAATTTCTAAAAAATTATTTAAATATTTCTACCCATCAGTTTATTTCAATCTGGGTATCAAATGAAAGACGACAATTCATAGAAATGGAAAAAAATTTTGTTTTAATTTTTAAGGATGAAAAATTGTAAATAATATCCATTGAAAATTTTAAAAGTTTATCCTTTAATATTTCTGGGAATTTCCAATATAATTTTCTCAAACAAATATAAATAGTATATGGGAAAACCTTATTCATACTTACTGTTGTACATACTGTTCCCCATGGTTTTCACTAAAATTAACCAAATTATTCGCGAAAAAGTCTAGGTTGCTACCTAAAAATGTATTTTCAGCATCATATTTACTCCGATTTCACTAAATTTAGTACGAGGTTGCGGACGATTTCTTCGCAGTTTTCAGCTTTTATATTGCCTAAGAAATTTTTTATTATGTAATTTAAACTCCTCCAATTATTCCTTTCAGTAGGTGATAGGTTTGATATAATATTTTAATATTATCCAAATACAAGAAACGATTCTTTTTAAATTAGTATTCTTTAAATTAATATTATTTTTAAGAATTTTGACGTATATTTTTAAGAAAATTTTATATAAAAATGGAATGACCAAATATTCATACGACGAAATTTATTGGAATATCTCAGGGATATGATAGAATCAAATTTTTAAAGAAATTTGTTTTCAAATTTTCGTCCTGGAAAATCAAAACAAAACATTGTTTTAATTTCCAGACACTATCGTCTTTCAGTTGATACCCATATTGGAATAAAGTGAAATTGAGAAATATTTAAATACATTTTTTCACCCTATAAATAAGAAATTTTGACTAATCGAGTGGTCTTAGAATCATGAAATCATAAAGGAATATGGACCTGACAATAAGTGAGCTTAATCGTCGTCCTGAACAGACGCGAGATGTTTGAATAAACGCGTGAACCTGGAATAGTATATTTCGAGGAATATGTTCTCCCCAGGGAGTATAAATCACTGAACCAAAAAGTTTTTTTAATTCCAATAATCGACGCTTATCATCAAATAACACGTGTCCGAAAATTCACGCAAGGTTTGAATTTCGTAACATATGTGAGGTAAAGTGCTGTTGAGGAGAAAAGAGAGTTCAGCGTTATTAAGAATGGAACTCTAAATTAAAGAACAACTCGTTTTCATTGATGAGAAAAACTTTGAAAATAATTAAGAGATTTTGAACAACATCACCTTGAGCGACGACGCTCATTTTCAACGTGGTTTTGTGGTGGTTTTTCTCTTATTGAGTAGACCTCTATTGTAATTTTTTAAAAATTCCATTAGGGTCGGTAGATATAGAGATTAATACGCGTTCTGACCAACAGCTTCATCCTGAAATCAAGAAATTTCTGTAATATGTTATTTTTAGAAAATATAACCTCTCAAAAACGGATGTTTTCCAAATTATATTGGAAGCCTAGAATCGGGAGCGTGACATTTACCGGTCTATCCTCATGTCCTTACAATAGTCACCACGGTTATTTATTTATTTAAGATATTTAGGCCCCAACTCAATAAGGTTATATGGGTCATAGAATATAAGTAGAATTATAACCAAGAATTAAATTATTGTTACTTTTACAGTTTTAGAAATAAGGTTTAAATCAAGTTAAATAAATTAATTTCATTTAGAAATTATTTAACATTTTCAAATTTTTCATCACTTGATAGGACTTGAATTTTGTTTATTTTAAATTTTTTTTCGCTTTTCCCTTAAATGTACGCAATCATTAAATAAATGCGAAACGCTCTTAAATTCACTACAGGTGCATGATGGAGGCTGACTTTTCTCAATAATATATTTATGTGAAAAATTACAATGCCCAATTTTAAGTCTCGTATATTTAATAAAAACAGTTTTAGATATTCTGGGGCTTTTGAATTTGTGAATTATATATTTTTGGATTTCATATAGTTTGGAGTCATTATTATTATTCCAAGAAACTTGCCAGAGATCAAAACATCGGTATTTCGAATTATTGATACCGTGACAAAAGTTACAAAAAATTTTACCTACCGATAATGAGGTAACAACCTAGTTGCAGCTGTTTTGATACATATTTTGAGTTGTAAAAGTCAAAATTAAAATTATTGAAGTCGCGCATAAAACTTTTAAATTTTAGAATAGAATGGAAGAAGCACTTTTAGCTATTTGTGCTATGGAAATGGAGCAGGAAGAGATGGTAGAAAGGAAGCGGCTGCTAAGAAACCTGCGGGACAGCAGTGACCCATTCTGCATGTCTGACACAGACTTGGAATATACCTAGTTTGGAATGTTTTTTGGGGGGCAAAAGTCGTTGTTTAAAACAAAAAATATAAAATAAAGAAATCGGTGCTAACTCCTATTTTGGAAGTTATGGGTCCTCAAAGTTTGGTCTTACGGAACGGTATTACGAGTGTGGGAGCCATATTAAATAAAATATATATCTTAGTTATCGAGATATCGAATGATGAATTTTTAAAAATTACGTTTTTTTCAAAAGTTTCACGAAAAAAATATGTCTCTTAATAATAAAAAGCTTTCTGGGTGGCCGGCCTTCAGCTGGGTTTAAAGATTTTCACCTCTGGGATAGGTCAATAACCGGCTTCGGCATAGTGTTTTTGTGTCATAAAGCTATAGCTATAGTTTATTTTTTCAAAAAGTGGGATTACAAAAGTCGAACATTGGAGACAGGCTCGCAACGGGTTACTGGATCTTAAAATTTTGTATGTAGCTTTGAATTATTTTCATTAGCTTTCCAGTGATACCCATATTGTCGGTCCGCCAATATATGTGAAATATACACAACCGCTCACTTGAATAGTGTCCCCTCTTGTGTAAGTTTTTCAGCGTTCTTTCTTCTAAAATAATAATGTCAATGCATTGGCTCTTTTTTTTACAAAAAGTTGGTTTAATTACAAAAACCATAACATAAAATGGCTTTCATTTTATTAGCGTTACTTGTAAAAAAATTTAAAACGATATAACACTTTTTGCTCACTTGAATAGCGCCCCTCAAGCCATTTTCAGTTTTAGTGTGGAAATCTACTGGAGATCAATATCAAATTTTAAATTTGGAATATTTCGACTAAAAGCTATTAGTTTTAAGGGGAATGGGCCGAACTACGTAATTGAGAGTGGAGGAGAGATGGAGGAGATATATTCATAAAATATTGAAAAAAAACGAATAGCAGCCGCAGTTATATCCAATTTTTTACGCGATGCTATGAACTATGGGACTAATGTAAAAGGTCGTACCGTAGTGCAGTTGAGGCTGCCTATAAGAGAACTATTTTGAAACATGCAGCAACTTCACATGACTCTGCTGCCAAAATAAAGGAAAATTCCGGTGTATGTGCAAGGGAATCTACAGTAAAAAGAATTATTTCCAAAGCTGCACATCAAAAACCAATGGTATTTAACAAAAAAAAAAACACCCCTTGCTGATCTCCCAAAGGAACATCGCCTTATGTTTTGCTGCTCCAATACGATGTGAAGTAGAGAGTGGTATTTAGTGATTTTTTCGGATGTAATATAATTTAATTTAGAGGGTTCCGGTGGTTATACTCGTAATTATTACTTTCATGACCTATGAAAGGAAGAACCCCTCCTGAGCCGTTTACATAGCCGGGTGGGTAGTGTTATGGGATGAGGAACCATTTCGTAATATAGTAGCACCATAGAGCTGAAGTTTGTGTCGTCAAGAATGAATGCGATGTCGTATAAAGTCGTACTGGAAAAGGCTTTTCCAGAGGTGAATGCAAGTTTTGGAGACAGCCAGAACCATAGTACAAAGAAATGGTAGAAGCACTAGCCCAGCTGATTTGAACTTTTTTCTGGACTGAGTGTAAGTTTTTCTCTTATGTCAAAGTTTGTTTACATTTTTTTGTCAGAAACTCCCGTTCGCCAGCAACTGCTGTTTTTGAAATATTTCTCTGCAAAAATTACATAGAAACGTTTTAATTTTCACACTTAAACGCTATCAATATATCAAATAATACTGAGTCATTTTCTAAATGGCACTTTTTGCAAATTTGTTTACATTTTCATCATTTTTCTATCAGCTGACTTGACACTACACAGACACTGAGCAAAAACAAAGTGCCTGTTGTTTTTGGCTTGTTATATTTGTTGTCGTACTGCATCTACCATTATATACATATCTACCATGGCCAGAACCGTTAAATTGTGGATTGAACGTCAAGACGTTGAGGTGCTGAACGGGCCGCCATACTCATCTGACCACACATTATTGAAAATGTCTGGGGATGGATTGTTCACAAGGTGAATGAGCCAGGGAAGCAGTATTTTAATAAAACCAAACCCATTATTGCCACGCCTTGTCATGCATTTCCCTGGACCTAAATAAGAATTTATATGATTATAGACCTTTCAGTGTGTGTTGATATATAGGGATCTTCGATCGATACTAATTCGAATAGAAATTTGTAACCATAGATGGCCATTAAAATTCGGTTATTGAAATAATAATTTTGAATTGAAATTGATTTTTTTATCACGTTATTTTTTATATCTTTTTATAGCAATTAATGAATGTTACCCAAATACATTTTATATTTTAAATTACTTATAAGTTATTATCCAAAAATTTTAATTGATCTGATGAAGTAATCTCTAATTATGGTAAATTAAAAAAAAGATTTAAATATTTATCCATTGAAGGAATTATGGTAGAAATTTTGTAACCATATAAGGCCTAATGGCTCGGTTATGTATATGAAGAGAAATAAATAAAATAAAATAAATAATACAGTTTGATGATCAACCAATGGTATCAATTCAGGCACAGTATTTAGGCATTTGATGATGAACTTGCCACGGAGTTTGAAACTATGTATAAGTAGTCATGCCAGTGAGTGTGCTTAACTGATTTTGCTATTATTCCCACATGAACCAACCTGACCTTGTAAGCTAGTGGTATGAATTTCTCATACATTATCTAAAACTAACAAAATCGGTCATTAATTTCAAATTCAATAATGTACATGATTCCCTGGAAATCAGGATATATGAATGCATTTTAAATAAGGACGGAAGCACTTATTATTAATAATTATTTTTTGTTTAGATATAAGCATACAATATTACATGAATTTTTAAAGAAATAGCTCGTGTATAATACATAGCTCGAAATAAATATGGGGTGCTATTCAAGTGAACCAAAAAATTAACTTAAGTTTTTGAATGTTATTTTGTTTTATTTTCTTACGAGTCACGCTAATAAAACAATCTTATGTTATAGTTTTTGCAATTACACGAACTATTTTGTAAGAAAAACAACCAATTCATTAACGTTATTATTTTAGGAGAAGACAAGCTGATGAAACATACTCAAGAGGGGGAGCTATTCAAGTAAGCGGCAGTGTATGGGGGGGGCCTGCTATATGTTGAAACTTTGGAGACCTGTACTCCGGGAAATATGGGCAATCACCCAAAAATGTTTGTAACTTTTCTGGATATCAAGTTCTATCCAGTGATGGTAACTTGGAGCCAATCCGAGATTCCGACCTAAACTTGGTATTCATTTATCAAATTAGAGCCCAAATATAATCAAACAGACGACGACGTTTTTGTTACATAGGTTTCTTATGGCAAGGAAAATCGTGACGAAAATCCGCGGCGGTTGACGACTCGCCGCTAGATTAGAATCTCGCGGATCGCACACGGCAATTTTACTTGCGCAATTCTTGAGTTTATGTGAGAGAGAGGGGTAGAGAACGGAAGCTCTTCCCCTCTCTCTCCTATAAACTGTCGGCGATATTACGAAATCTCTCAATTGAGAGAATGGAGTTGCCACATTTTCATAAAAACCACAAGAGCAACCAACACATACACTTAGGCATCTGATGGCTTCCTGTAATGGACTGAGTCTAAAATCCATCTAAATATATGTTAATCTCTAGGAAAAAAATTTTGTGAGTGAGGAACACGCATTGTATCTTAATGGTACGACAATGAAAATGGTTAAAACCTCCTCCAACCTAGGGGTAATGTATAATGACCAGTTAACATGGACTAACCATATTAATGTTTCTGTCGGTAAAGTTCACTGCTAGCTGAGAAGTCTGTGGGTTGTCAAGCATTCAACCCCTATGGATATACGAATGCTTTTAGCTAAAACCGTTTTTAAACCAGTTTGCGAACATTTGGGCGAGTTTATTTTCTCCCCCGGTTTTGGTCCGGTAAATACTCGTTTCTGAGCCCGTTTGCGAGCATTTAGTGTAACACTCGCTAAGGCTCGGTTTTTTGTCCGCTGGGATACTCCAATTGTGACAGTTCGGACTCCCGGAAGCTTAAGGTGGCTTTTAATAACATAGCTAGATATATTTATGACAAAAAACGAAGTGTCAGAATCTCGACATATTCATATCAAATATTTAATATGAGCTTTGAAAATCTTTTGCATTATAAGAGCCTCTTGCAGATGCACAGAATTATCTTCACAAAAGAACCATTATATCTCTTCGAAAGAATACGATTTGCTCTATCTAATCGAGGAAATAAAATCATACAACAAGCGTATAAAAATCTTATATCTGAAAGGCAATTCTTTATATGTACAGTTCGTCTTTGGAATAATGTTCCCACTAAGGTACAGACAATAAGCAACCCATAAATATTTAAACGGGAGCTTAGGCAATTATATAGTCAAATACCTAATTAATAATCTTTATTTCTAATTCATTAATTTTATGGTTTTTTTTTATTTATTTATTTTTTTACTTAATTATTTATTATTATTATTTTTTGTTCATTTATTTTTCTTTTTATTCTTTAAAACAGTTTTAATGCTGTAAATGATTATTCAGCAATTTTTTATCTATTTGGTCATATAATTTATCTACTTGGTCATATATATTTATATCTTCTTTCTTTTCTCATGAACCTGTAAACTTGTACCACTAGCACTATAATTCAAAAGAAATATTCTTGTTGTGCTAGATTATGTCGAAATAAATAAAATTAAATGAAAATACTTTGGAACATGTGTGTACAAAACAAAAATGAAAGAAAAGGGTTAAAACGATTTATTTTTAAACACAATACAATTCTTTGACGTTTGGGAATAAGGTCTTAAGTCAAAAAAATGCATTTTGGGTTTTTGATTGGGTTTAACTCAATTTTTTTTTCTCTTTCGTTTGGTATTAATAACTTAAATCTAGCACAACTCCATCCAATCGTAATCATTTGCTCTTTAGGCAATAAGTCAGAAAATTTCATATATAAATAATTTTCAATTTAAAATTACGAAAAACTACAGTTTCTGACTTAAGACCTTATTCCCAAACGTCAAAGAATTTAAGTGAATGAAAAATTGTTCAAAACAGTAAACAGTAAAATTTAAATCTTGTACATCAATAATATTATGTTTCCAAATTTTCAAACAAATTCCACAAAAGCAACCGCAACTATGATAGAAAAACTCAATTGCAGTCACCAGACGCTCTCTCTCCCATTCCGTTTAGACGCTAGGGATTTTTTTGTCGTCGTCTGAAGCGTGTCTGGTTCTGTTTAGACTCTTATTGTTAGGTGTCAACAGTAGAGTTGGGAATTTTAGTTCATTCAAGTGGGCGCTCTTTTTAGTTCAGCTCAACAGAATGAACTAGTTAATTCATTTAGTTCACTAGTTCATTGTATAATTTCAGCTTAACAGTTCCCATGAGCTGTGAACTAAAGAGCACATTTTAGTTCAACTTGTAGTTTTAGTTCAATGTGAGCGAATAATCGCGAAAATGGTCTGATTTTTGCAAATTTCTTAAGTGTTTTTTTTAGATACTGTGATATTTATTTATACTAAATCGACCTATTGAATATCGGCTTACACATGAAGAAAATTTGACAGATTAGGGACACCAAACAAAAACAAAATGCCTGTGTTTGTTGTAACAATTCCTAGTGCGTTTACCTTACTTATTTTACCATGATCACAGACGCATCACTGAATCAGAGTTATGGCTGAACGCGTGATCTTAGAATTCTAACGTTAGCACACACAGGGAAAAGATTAGTTGGAAATCAATTCAGGCATTGGAAATTCCATGATAAAGTCTATGTTTTCAGAATTCATAATTATCATACATCAGAATTATTTGTTGATGTTATTGATAAATTAAAAATAGGTCATACTAAATAGAAGTTGTTACTACAGAAAGTAAGTTGTATTAACAAATTTGAGTATTTCTAAACCCTCATTCATCTGAAATGGAAGATACAACTCATAAAAAGTACAATATTAGAATTCCTCTTCAAATATTGGTCACTGTAATCATAATTTAGTTTCAGTTACGAAAACACTTGTTACAAAGTTATGTATTCGATGTTTCATAAGAGGCTTTGCTGTCAAAGAGAAACTACATACATATGTACATATATTTGAATGTTACACGAGGACTTTACCGAAAAACTATTGTTTTAAACAGAAAGTGAGACACAAATTTGTGAAAAACAATAAAGTACTCGTACTCTTTGTTTGATAGAGCTTTTAGTAGTAAAGAAGTATGGAGGGTAATTAGTAGTAATGGGCTGGGTAGTGAATCTCGGGATGTTAGTATGGATAATACTGTGGACATTGATGAGTTGAATAGAACATTTCTGAGTAATCAGTTAGTCGACACGAGTGATGTTAATGACGTTTGTCCAGACCTTTCAGCTGGGAATAATTTTTCATTCAAATGTATTGACAATGACGATTTGTATGCTGCATTTTCTGCAATCAAATCAAATGCATCTGGTGTTTTTCAAAGTAGTTTTTCCACACATTTCTGATTATGTTTTGTATATGGTGAATACCATCCTCTTAACATCTACTTTTGCCTCTGAGTGTAAAATTAAGAAAGATGGCAATGCGAACTCCCTAAGGCCAATTTCTTTATACCTATTCTGTCGAAAATTGTGTAACATGTTTTGAAGATGCAGCTCCTGGGTTATGTGGAGGGTAATTCCTTGCTTAGCGACTATCAATGTGGGTTCCGTAGCAACAGAAATACAACTGCTCTTTGGTTGGTCTTACTGACGAGATATGGGGTAATTGGAATGATCGAGGACTGAGCCTTTTGCTGTCCCTTGGCATTCGATAAAGTATATCATGCCATCTTGATACGTAAACTATGTACATTATATGGTTTTGATTAGACCCAGGAGGATTCTATGCCACAGCTGAACGAAAAGGTACTAGGCCGATGATGGAAAATGAGAGAGCAAAGAAGACAGGAACTAGTTTTAAATAGTGTTTATTGACACTAATGACAGCTAAATTATGTTTTATGTTGTTTGCATTGAACGAAAATACGCATTCCCTTTGATTTCTGTCCGTTTTATGTCCAACGAAAGTGTAAAATTGGTAAAATACAGCAGCAAATACAACTCTACGAAATGGCCTACTACCTCGTCGTCATGAAGAGGCATCGAAGAGAGTAATGGAAACTCTTAAGTATTACTCTATGTTACAACGCATGTAGGTTGATTTCGTCATATTTGTTTGAGAGAATCCAATATGTCTGTGTGAACGGGTTTAGTTCTTCTATTCTTACCGTAAGAAGTGGTGTCCCTCAAGGATCTGTGCTTGGGCATGTGCTTTTTATGATGTTTGTGAACGATATGTTCGATGGCTTGCAAGACAATTGAATGCCTTGATTTGGTTCTGTCGCGAACAAACTTTGCTCTGCGAAAGTTATATAACTCGAAAATAATCCTGCAACGCCATCTAAAGCATAAATTAGCGCATGGTCTGATTATGCCCAATATATTATACAGCATAGAAGTATATTCGGGTACTATTAAACGGAATATGAAACGTGTTAAATTAGCTTTCAATGGAGCTATGCGATATCTAGTTTCTCTCAATTGTAGCTACGTCACCCCGTTTATTACATCGTTCTTGGGCAGTTCCTTCTA
Source organism: Phaonia tiefii (assembly GCA_963931995.1). Lineage (NCBI taxonomy): Eukaryota > Metazoa > Arthropoda > Insecta > Diptera > Muscidae > Phaonia > Phaonia tiefii. Next base: position 213,895,309 of record OZ008371.1, read on the forward strand.
TAATTACGTTGACTTTCGTTCACTGTTTCTTTTCGATGTAATCGTTAACCAATCGTAAAGCGGTATCAAATCGGTGTGAGCTATGTATGAGTGTATTAGTGTAATCATACGCTGCATACAATATATTCAACACCATCTAGTGTGCAATAGTAGCTACTAATTTTCACTAATTGTCGTACATTATGTTATCGTAGGCAAATGAAAACAAATAAATAAAATGAATACAAAAACATTTAATGTTAATAACTTTTAAAAAGATTTGTTGACCTTTTAATAAGAAATTTACTAAAACAAAGCAAAATAAGGAAAACTAAAAACTAAACTTGTAAGTAAGTAAAAATTTTATTGAGTCTTCTTCTTTCTCTTACAGCGAGTATACTCGTTTTATTCTAATGCACGATAAAAGATATATAAGCCACATGCTTGAGTGAAATAGCGAATGTACATAAATAAGTACAATATAAATAATGAATGATTTCAAGGCTTGCTCGCGGCCTTTTTGTTAACATACAGAGCGAAAGTCTGTCAAAGGGAATAAAAATTAAATAACAACTAAAACTAAAAAACAAAAGAGATCTGTTAAATATCTTAGCAAAACAGACAGCATGATAATAACATGTATCACAGATGAAGTGTTAATAAACGAGCGTGCAAACATATACATATATATACACATATACATGTAGGCAACTAAATAAGTACATATTCACAGATGAGGATAACATTGTTTACAATAATACGAGCTGAATAGTACCAAGTATAGGGCGTACTTGCAGGTGTACAAAGAAAACTTAAGATATAAATATACTATATATTAACAGTTTGGTAAGTAAAATAGAAGTATTGGCACAAGTGGCAACAAGTGTATATGTTGTATATATTTCAAGTAGACTTGAAATATATACAACATATACAAACAATATACTAAAATTAAATAACAATTAAATTAAAATTTACGTCTTCTCGAATAGATTAGCCCCATACGAAACCTTCTCATAGAAGCTAGGTGTTGCATAAGCGTCCAAAGGATTGTCGTGGAGGAAGCTGAGTATACCCACTGGTGAAAGGTAAGGGAAGCTGAGCCAGTTTAAGTCATCTTCTCTGTGCAGGACGTCGTTCATGAGTCCATTGTCATGAGTTTCCAGTTTCTCAACAAATTTCTTCTGTAGTGTCATAGCGTAAGTGAAAAACGGCAGCACTCCTGAATTCCGGTAGATGTATTCATTTGAGTAACGTTTTGTCCGATTCTCGTAGAATTTATTAATACATTTTCTCAAAATTTTCCTCTCGTGTATTTGCAGGTCTTTAGCCACAGATGGTGAAATGGTAAACCATATTGGAAAACCATAAAGCAAAATGGGACTGATTGCTACCTTATACAGTAAAAGTTTCGTGTTTACTGGAAGGTATTTACTGCTCAACAAGTTGGAGAAAATTCCACATATTCCCTTGGATTTGGTGAGTATAGTCCTTGTGTGATTATTAAATTTAAACAAATTGTTAAAGTGGACCCCTAAGTATTTTATGCTAGTTTTGAAGGGGATATCCACACCATTTAGAGAAAGCTGTAGGGATTTGCTTTGAGGTACTACAAATCGTGAGCATAACTAAACTTGTCAAACTATAAGTCTTCTTCGTCTTTGAGATTGTCATTCATACTTAACAGCTGCATATAAGCACCATCTAGTGTGCAATAGTAGCTACTAATTTTCGAAAACCATTGCTGTAAAATAACTAATGGCATTACATTTCAGTAAACAGCTGATTAATAACTTGTCAACCGCAACAAATACAAAATAATAAAATATTTTACAAAACACCAAAAAAATTATAACTCAGAACATAAAACAACACAAAGTGTATCAAAGCTGAATGGAGGTAATGTTTATTCTAACAAAATTTCTATTAGATTCCAATATAAATTAAGATTATAACATAAGTACATATCTTCATTACGTACTGTTGCCTTACACTGAAGCTGGTGCACGACAATCTCCATCTCATGCCAATTAATATGGTTGGAGATTTTAATACAAATTTTGCAAACCCACAGTCGCAAGCTATATCAAAATTTTTATTTGACGTTTTCCACTTGCATATGAGCAATTCTCCACAAACCCCCACAACTAACAATTCCACTACTATAGATGCAGTTTTCCATAGAATTTTAAATACAATCGAGTCAAAAATTTAAATATGTATCTTATTTTAGTTACCATAAGCCAATATAAACTTGTACTTAAGGCATTTACCATAGATGGGCACTTTGCAGTACTACTAAAATTTCAGTACAAATAATTCTTTAACTAGTAAATTTTTACTGATTACTAAAATCGTTTTCAGCAATTTTTATAAAGTGCCTACATGGTTATGATGAGTTGCATTGAATTTTCAGTAATCAGTAATGCCCGATTACTGATTATTATGAATACGGCCCTATGATTTTACTGGTAATGCAAATTAAATTTCATTATCAGTAAAAATTTACTGAATTTTTTCTGTAATCAGTAAATTTACTGCTTACTGTAATTTTTAATGCAGTACATATATACTGCAGTGTGCCCATTTACTAACCAAATAAGTTAAATAAAACAAACAAAAACCAGCAAATTCCTATATATTTACAATATTGAAAGTTATGATACTTTTAATTGATTAGTTAAAAACATATACTAAAAGCATAAGTACTTCCAACTTAAAAAAAAATTTTCATTATTAGATGTTTACACATCTCCCCTGTGATCGGACTCACATTAATTTTTTTATAAATCATATCGGGTTATATGTCCAAATTTTCTATGGGAACATCTTGTTTTTTCGCATTCTACCCGTTTTATACCGAAACTGGATTGGCATATGGATAAATCATTTCAGCTTCGATTGGCTCTTATGTTCAATGTACTACCCAGAAATTTGAAGACATTTGTCATGTCTAATAGCACCTTTCGTGGAAGAATTCTTCAATATCTACGGTCCTCTATTTAGATACGTAATTTAGTTGTTTCTCTTCTATTTTTTTCCTATCTTCCGAAATTGAAATTGGAAATCTGTGTTTAGCTCGCTAATTAGATGAGTTCTTTTTGGGAACTTATGAATTCTAGTATATAAAGGGTTTTTCAACAGAGACCCTACAATAGTAAATCGATAGGGACAGCAAACGACGCCATATTGTTTCCCGCTCTTTTGACATTTCTTTTCAGTAAGGTTTGCCATTTCATCATGGAAAGATATACGAGCCAACAACGAGTCGAAATTATTAAAATTTACTACCGAAATTTGGAGTCAGTGGCCTCAAATTTAAGAGGCCTCAACAATCAGCGATGAGTCTCATTTCTGGCTGAATGGCTTCGTCAATAAGCAAAATATGCGTTATTGGTCAGACAGCAATCCACAGGTAATCCATGAGTCATCATTGCATCCCGAAAAAATTACGGTTTGGTGCGGTTTATGGGCCGGCGGCGTCATTGGGCCGTACTTCTTCCGTGATGATCAAGACCGGTACATTACTGTGAATGCGAATCGTTACCGTTCAATGATAACCGAATATTTTTGGCCCCAATTGCATAATATGGACTTGGAGGACATGTGGTTCCATCAGGACGCCGCCACAAGCCACACAGCGAATGCCACAATCAATTTATTGGAAACCAAGTTTGGTGAACGTGTTATCACGAAATGGCCCAGTCGATTGGCCGCCTCGGTCGTGCGATTTGACGCCGTTAGATTATTTCCTGTGGGGCTACGTCAAGTCTATGGTCTATGCCAACAAGCCAGCGACGATTGATGAACTTCGTACGAATATCGAACGTGAAATTGCAGCAGTATCGGCCGATTTATGCTTGAAAACCGTCGAAAATTGGGTTCAGCGTCTGGACTTCTGCAACCGTGCCCGTGGTGGCCATGCAAAAGAAATCAAGTTCCATACATAATGGCATCGAACGTACTTTCACAGGAATAAAGAATTTCATTGGTATCTAAAACAGGTTTTGTTTTATTTAAAAATATATTTATTTAAAAAAAAATATATGTATATATAATTTTATATTTGATTTTGAGTGTTTTTTTGCTGTTCGTATTTAATCAGAGCATAACGAGTAATTAATGTATTTATCTGACAAGTTTATTTTTTTGTTTAATTATTATAATTTCACACTTTGTTGAGTATTATTTTGTACTTCTTTAATTGGCCAATAGGCTTTCAATTACAATTTTGTATAATAAACGAAATGAAATTAATGTATTAAAGAATAACTTCAGTGTGGTTTATTATTTTGAACGTACATAATTAAACACATCATTTTCCTTACTCTGAAATTTTAGATAGAAGGCAAACTAAAATATCGAATTTTGGTTTAAATATATTCATATTTAGGACACATTTTGCATTCCAAACTAAAATTCACAACTATTTTAAAAATTATGAAAAGTACTCGTAACCTACACAAATATCCCACTGTTATTTTCTACGACCTATTCTAAAACCAAAAGGAAACTGCTTCCAAAAAGGACCAACGGACCGGCAAAAGTTGAAGATATCGATATCTCTCAGCAACATTTTCGTGGAACTTTTTTGACATTTCTCGAAATAAGGACGAAAATGAAATATCTCGAAAATGCGCTACGCTATTGACATAGTTTTTGGACATTTTTTAAATACTATTTTGGCTAAAATATAAAAATTTCGTCAGGCAATACAAAATAGTGTGACCTAAGGGGGAGTCTGCCCATCCGGAGTTTTAATATACTCACCTATGAATATCATTCAGTAAATTTTGTTGCACTGTGTATTGATTGTTAAGTGTGCGTGTGTGTTTAAACTCATCAATATCGGATAATCTATATGAGATTAACTTGTGTTTCCATATGACTTTACCTAATTGATTTTTCTGCTATCGAGTTTTCTGTAACACCTCCATTTACCATAGCTTATTCTTTTGTTCTTTGTTTTATTGTATATTTAGATATATACAAAATAATTGCAATTTCTTCATATAAACCGGGCACAAGACCTTTGAAGCAACTGCCAATGTTGCCTTTATGAAAGGGCAGCCCTGCCTGGAGCGATTACGATTTTTAATATTTTACCTTGAAAACTTTATAATAACTGGCTTAGGAATATAACAAGTCTATGTGCATTAACATGAGCTTAAAAAAGCATTTACAACCAGAAAATTTTTATTGTTTGCTTTTCGAATTTTCCTGTCTGGTGCACTTCAGAAAGAATTAACCATATACGATGACGGAAATTTAATTCTGGTAAAATTATAAACAATACCCCTACCAGAAGTATGTTCCCCACTCGAAAGCTATTGTTCGTGTTGTAGTCGAAAGAAAGTTGTTTTCTGTACACAATCTGGTCATTTCGAGAAAGAATGAACCATATACGACGACGGAAATTTAATTTTGGTAAAATTGTAAACAATACCCCCCGTTTTGGGTTCTAAAATTTTGCCATTTCAAGTCGAATGAAAACAACAATTTTTCAAAACATTTCAGTACAAATTTTTGTTCCTCTATTTCGATTGAGTTGTTTTGTATGGAAACAACCATAGTGTCAGTCGAATAAAAATTTCGACATAGGGCAACCCAATTTGGGTCGAATGCGAGTGACTGTCCTACGTTTGAGACCATTAATTGGAAAATTTATTTATAGGCAATAAAAAAATCGTAAAAAGTTTTACTACCAATTTTCTTATAATTTTACCCATTTTACTAAAAGAAAGTAAAGTCCTACAGATTCCACAATCTATCATAGCTTCAACTGAATTGTGGATTTCGGAACGTAAATATTATTATAACTGTTTACTAGGCATTATTGAGAAGTCTAAAATTCTGGGTAAAGTACGATGTATGTTACACATGAATTTATAAAATAATCGTTGATTGAGAGCAGATAAATTAGACCAATAAAAAAGATAGCACGCAGAGGCACTCAAAAGCTACTTAATGAGTTGTTCATTTAAAATCAGAGATAAAAACACAAAGTAATACCGTGTTATTTTTGTTTTTATATTTAGTTAACATTCAGAAGTTGACTGTAAGCGTGAGGTGTCTAAATTTAAAAGCCAAAAATTTTAGCGCAGCTATGGGTTCATTTAAGAAGTGCGAAACGTTTGATGGTGATATTAAAAAACGTGAGTCGATGGTGACCTTTTTCCCATGGCGGTATGAAGTATTGTGCCACAAAGTGTTTGCGTTTTTATCAATTTTCATTGAATTAAGTCTAAATAAATGATAATCAGAATCAGATCAGCAGTAAGCAGCTCTAAACGCATATGCGATTATACACTTAAAACAAACGAAATCAATTAAGAAAGCTATGTTAAGCCTTTATCAGTTAATACAAATGTGTAATGTAAATAAAACAAGTGCAATAAAAACTTGACTTGTACATATATAAGAAACTTGTATGACACTCTACAATTTTTCCATGTACATAGGTGAGTCAGACTGTTTTTAGGGTTTAAACTTGAACATTAAATATCGTGATAAACCACCTACTTTACATTTCTTCCGAAGCGTTGATACTGATTCTCTACAAACAAAAATTTAATTATGTATGTATGTATCATCTTTTTATTTTCTTGAACGAAAGAATAGGTTTTTAATTTTGTAGCGTACCAAATCAGTCACACGCAGTCTGCTTTACCAACCTTGAATGCGTTTTAAATAAAGCTTGAATAAACAAAACACTGGACTACAGAAAGAATAGAGGCTGTCGGATGAAATCACTTTTTAAAATAGAAGTGATCCGAATAGTAAGGCGACAGTTTGTGGCATACATGGAATAATGGTTCACTTGATAGTTTCAGAAGCAACACCATTATTACAAATATATATTTTTAACATAAAGGAATCAACAAAACATTGTAAACTAAAATACAGAATAATAATTGTTTCGACTAATATGATTGTTTTTATATTTTCAGCAAATGTATTCGGAATACGCCATATTCAGGTTTTGCTACTGTTCTTTGGAATTTGCTTTGGCTATTTCTTACGGGTGAATATATCTGCTGCCATAGTGCCAATGACCCAGTCTACTGCAGGACATCCCGCCTACGAGTGGGATACTTCAACAAAAAGCCTCATTCTCAGCAGTTTCTTTTGGGGCTATGTTGTGGCTCAAATGCCAGCAAGCTTACTTGCAAAGCGTTTTGGAGGCACACTCATTTTAGGTGTGTCAACAATATTGGCTGCTATTACTACTATATTTCATCCGCTAGCTGCTGCTAGTGGCGATTGGCGTCTTTTGTGCGCCTTGAGAGTAATAGTGGGTTTTACGCAGGGGGCAGTTTATCCCTGTATGCACACTCTTCTAGCTAAGTGGGTACCTCGAACCGAAAGAGGCTTTTTATCTACTGCTGCATATTCTGGAGCACAATTTGGTACAGCCCTACTACTGGCTATAAGCGGAAATGTTTTTGATTCCAGAATGGGTTGGCCGGGCTTGTTTTATATTACTGGAGGAATCGCACTATTGTGGTCCATTGTATTTCTAATTTTTGGAGCCGATACTCCGCGGGATACTAAACTGATAACAGAAGAGGAACATAAATATATTGAAGCTCTAACAGGGAGTGCCCTTCAAACCACAGTAAGTATAATTGATGCCGCATATGCGTACACACAAATATACGTATATTTCAATTCAGGATATGCCCGTACCTTGGAAATCTATCTTCACATCGCTTCCATTTTATGGACTGATTGCTGCACACTGTGGATTTACTTGGGGTTTCTACACGCTTTTAACCGAAATTCCTACATATATGAGCAGCGTATTACGATTAGATGTGAAAGCAAATGCATTACTCTCAGCTCTTCCCTACTTTGCAATGTGGGTCTTATCGCTAACTGTAAGCCCTATAGCTGATATACTCATCAACCGCAATGTGACAAATGTTACCACGTCACGAAAACTATTCAATTCAATTGGCCAGTGGGTGCCAATGGTTTGTCTTATTGCTCTTGGTTATATGACGCAAGAAGATAAAACGTTGGCCATTGCATTACTGACGATTGGTGTAGGAGTTAATGCTGCTTCATTTTGTGGCTATCTCGTCAATCATATGGATCTGTCGCCTAATTTTGCGGGTCTCATGATGGGGATAACAAATTGTGCATCAAATTTGATGTCAATATTTGCCCCGTTAGTCGTCGGAGCAATAGTTGATGACGAGGAAAACCCCGACGAATGGCGAATAGTCTTCTTCATAACAGCTGGCGTCTATTTGGTATGTAATGCCTTATTTTTAATATTTGGAACTGCTAATGTTCAGCCCTGGAATGAGGAGCTTAATTCGAGCAGTACCACGACACTACCAAATAATTTTAATCTATCTTAAGTTTACAATGTTCGATCATTGTATAGTTATAGGCATAGCTAGAATAATTACTTACACTGTTTATCAACACGTATTTTATACTAGTATATACAGAAATTAATAATTAAACTGATAAGTATGCACAAAAATGATTTTAATTTAATGCATTGCAGTAAGTCTGAAGTACTGATACTTGTAACATATTTATATAATATTCAAGAATAAATAGATTTTCCTTGGTTTTTATTATTCAACTATTTAGTATCTCCTCTGTACATTATCTTCAATTAGAAGTGAGCTATTGTGTCGCTTGTCTGACATTAAGTATTGACTTATTTGTCTCATAGACGTAAAATCCAAGCAAAATATGGTAAATTTCTTTCAATGTTATTGAAGAAAACTAAGTAACTTGATCAACAGTTAACATAAAGCAACGTTGACGTCTAAAAGGAAAAAGAAAAACCTGAACAAATCAATTTTTTATTTAATTAATTGGTGTTGAATAATTTTACATATCTTCAATGTTTGTAGTGTACATGCATATGAAGACTGTGATATGGTTCGTTTTAATAAATAGCACTTATCAAAACATGCCTAAGCTTATCCTGTAGAATCATTATATCGTTACCTTAATTTAAAAAGGATGTAACTAACATTCTAAAAATTGTACAGAAGGAAAAAACGTAATAAATGTCATAATTTTAAAATTGTTTTAAGGCAGTTCAGATTAAAAAGCGGGGCCAAATTTTGCGTGAAGAGAGCACCAATTTTTTCAGTACCAATTTATTTTGTTTTTCCTATACTAATATGGAAAAAAATGGTTAGGTAGGTCCTTTCGAAATTAAAGCAACGATATGTTTTCGCGTTTAATCTTACAAAATGCATAAAAAACACTATGAATCCAACTTGAAATGTTGCTTACTTTAAGAAGTCTTGAGAGTTATATGTACGATTGACATCTTTGCCACTCTATCGTTTTATTTTTGGTCAAATATAATACAATTCTAGTTAAATCTAATTCACAAACAATTACAAAATGACTAACAACATTCCTATACGAAATCAATTCATATCATTAAAACGTTACTTAACCTTTCTCTGTAGCACTCGCTGCTCCTCCAGTTTTTCGTTGATAGCTATTGGTATATGTCGTGTTCGAAATACTGTCCACAATGAGATTACCCAACTGCAAATAATTGTTATATATAATACTGACGGATGAGCGCTTTCATTCCCAATGGGAATTTCAGTATGTAAGGGCGATTTCAGTTGGAATGCAATTTTAACACTTTTCCATTCGCACGACGCACCAGCCAAATAAGTTTCTAATGCTGGTCGCTCTTTGATAGAGGGGACTGTTTCGTCTAAACAGTATTTGGGATTTTCTTCAATCTCTAGCTCGAGGTCTATTTTTACTTGTTCTTGTCTAGGACAACTTATATACATCATTGGTGTTATGAGATCTACAGGAAGGAACGAACTACCAAATAATACATTAGACCTACAATAATTTTCATATATGAGATTATAGCATACTTTTCTTCATTCGGCGCATGATATCGGAAATGTATTGGAAAAACAATAGTATCCTCGACTTTGGGCGCTCCCTTGATGAAAACTTCAAATTCCATCGATTGCTCTGTAGGCTTCTCTATATCCACGAAAGGGGGATAAATGGCATTAAGCTGAAAGTATATTAACCGAAAATGTGTTAAGCATATGCATCTAATGTGTATGAATGTGCTAATTGTTTTTAGGTACTGGAACGTTACCTTTTTCAGTCTCTTTAGATCGTCCAACTGATCAACACTTATGTACACCGATGCAGGCAGTTGTTGCCGCAAAATATACTCACAATCCTTTCCAGCCAGTGGGTAGTCAAACTGCACTGTGTAGATAAGGTTTCTGTAAAATGAGTAAGATAAGATTTTATACGTCATGACCATGGACATGCTGGTGTAGTAGTGGTTGATTGTCAGTTCTTTACATACCGATGAAAGCCCGTTTCACTTAGCTCGATGCCAACAATGGGTGTGGTTAGTAAATCCTTTTGCTGTAACGTAGACATTATAGTTAATACAAAATAAACTAAAATTAATAACTGTCTCATATCCTCAATTATTGATTCACACTTTTTCTAACTACAAAACATTTAACAACAATGACAAAAACAAAATACGAGCTGGGTTGCCAGGCTCAATCTTAAGGCCATCGATGGATATTTTAAAATTTTCATTTGATGAGCGCGGATGGAATAGTGTAAACTGACCCCGCAGCCACACATGAAAGTAATCACTTGCATGAATATACATATATTAGGGCTGTTTTTAATGCCCCTATTACGGTTCTAAACTTTTGTGAGAGTTTGGTCGTAATCGATGAATTGGCATTGAACAACAGCTAATTTTTTGGTTGTGTTCACTTACTTTTGTCGTATTGCCTTTGACAACTCTATGCCAGTTTGGTCGACAAATGCGTTAAATTTACTCCACTGCTTGAGAGCAGTTGGGTTTAAAGTTGTGGCTGTTTTTAAGTTGATAAGAATAAATCGTAGAAGATATTATTTTGGCTTCGGCTTAAACGTAGAATAGGTCGGCAACTCGACTTCGGCCCCAAACTAACACCATTTGATAGAACTTTTCATTTTAAGTAAAAAAAATTAAATAAAAAAATCATCGGCAATGCCTATTTTCGGAGTTATGGGCCCCCAAAGTTCGGACATACAGGATGATACTACGAGTGTGGTGTCGTGTTATGGGACTGATTTCACAACTTTGTTATGTAAAAGGAGTCGTAATAAACAAAAAAATTAAATAAATTTTTTCGATAACTGTCTTAGTTGTCGAGATATCGGATGATTAATTTTTTCAGTTTCAACAGTTCACAGAAAAAAAATTAGGTCTTAATAGAAATTAACAAATAAGCCGAAAAACTTAAATACATTTTTTCGATAACTATCTTAGTTATCGAGATCGCAACAAAAAAATAAAAATTACTCCTTTTACACAAAGAAGTGGTCAAATCGGTCCCACAAGACGGCACCACACTCATTATACCATCTAGTATGCCCGAACTTTGGGGGCCGTAACTCCCAAAAATAACGTTCCCTGCACCCAAAAAAAGCAAAAAAATTGGACGTGCCGATCTATACTAGGTCTGTTCCAGGTTGGATGCATCACGAATATTTCTTCTTAAATCTATTTTTCCATTGATTAGGTAACAATAGCCGTGTTTTCGTTATAGGCCAGCGATTATCGCTTGCTTGCTTGTAACTAAAACGCCAAACTAACGATAACTAATCATAATATATATAAGGGCTTTTTTATTCCATTAAGTTATTGCCACATCAATAAAAACGATCTCCACTTAATACTACGACATGTGGCAACATTTGCCGTAATGGGTGACAAAAATGCGATACGGCAACACGATTTTAGCGAGTGCCAACAAATACATGGTAGCAGCAGATGTAGTTGTAGTTGTAGACAGCAACATACATTTTATTTTTGTTCATTCGTTTCAGTTGTCAAACTCTACAGATATATATACCAACAATTCAAGAATACAAAATACATATGAGTTTGACAAGTAAAATGAAAAATGGAATGACAAAAACGAAATCACCTGTTTAAACGACTATACCTGATAGATAATTCTACCAGTATCAATATGTATATAATTTACCGTGCGTTGTTGTGAACAATTTAATTCTAATTTTGTTTTCAATCGGAAATAAAACTCGATCCTTCAAATTTATGGCCAGTTTTTAAGTGGGTAGTTAACTATCGGATTACTTAATCGTAATTGAAAGATAATTACAAGTTAACTTTGCATTTTGTTTTTCAGTGGCAAGTTAAAGTAATGCCTTGTTCACGCTGCCGCGAAATTGAGGTCTTTCGCAATTTGGGCTCAAATTGAGTTGAAATTGCTCAATTTCGCATATATTTTGACAACCACGAAATTGAGATATTTACAACAATTTCGTTGAAATTGACTTGAAATTGTCGTATACAACGCTGTTTTTACTCAACAAAACTAACGTAGTACTCTTTTTTGCATATATGCATGGAGAACGAAGCCGACAGAAAATTTTTCGGTGTGCCGCCGTCGTAGATAATATTTTTGAAGTTCACGCCGCCGTCATTAAGGCATGCTTCGACTTAAAATCTAGGCCGATATTATCGCCTAAACCGCTTTTAAGGTCCGGAATTACTAAAAAAAATATCTAATTTTATTTTACACAACCAACGAGATGAGCTAAAAGTAACGTCTGCCGAAAAATCAAGTTTAATAAAAACTCAGTTGCCGCCGTCGATTCATTTTCTTGTTGCTCCAACGCCGTCGATTATTGTGGGTCGGCTTCGTTCACCGAACACGTGGTTACTAAAATTACAACAAAACAATTGTATGCCGCCTCATTCATCAAATTGAAATTTTAACTTTTCGACGACATAGAGTACTGAAAATAAATTAAAAGTCGTGGTGAATCAGGGCATCATGTTAAAGTTCACGTACCATTCATTTATTTTATTGGTTTCATTCATTTCCTAGCTAAATTTCGATTATTGTGCCCAGGCACTACAATTTTACTAATGGTAATGTTTGTAAACAACCGTTGTCATTTTCCAACGAAATTGCTCAAATGCCAGTGTGAACGATTTCAATTTCGTTCGACAATTTCAATCCGAAATTGTCAATTTCGTGGCAGCGTGAATAAGGCATAAGCCGTCATATTGTTAACGATTATGGCAACCCTTATATTTTAATTGGACAAAATATCTGTGTTGGGCTATATACCAAAACAACAAAGAGGAGCAACCAAATGGAATTATGTAAAATAAGAAGTAAATGCATAAAATCGAAGTCATTTTATCAAAAATGTGTAAAAAATAATGTTGCCGCAACAATTTAACAACAATTTAACTCAATCCACACACTTTTTCATCACACACACATATTGGTTACTTTCATAAATTAATGTCATATAGAGTTGCCATCTTTCTCATCTGACGATTCGTTTACGCTCTTTGTGGTGCGGTCGGTTTGATGAATAACTGTGAAATTTAAACGTATTATGGACTTCTTATTATCTGTTTTTGTTAGTATTCATACAAAAATGTTAACGCACAAAATTAAATGCCGTTGCTGTTTTCTTGTTGTTTGGTTTGAGCCATTGCCTCTATCTGGTATTATTAAAGCAATACTTTCCAACATGCAATATATATCCCAACTTTCAACGAAAATTTCATGCAAGTAAATTTTGCCACTTTCATGAAAGTGAACTGTCGAAACTGAAGAGACAGTGGTGCCCAATAGTTGGAAAACAGATTTAAAGTGGAAATTCAATTTTTAATGTGTGTTTCAAGGTTTGTTCTAAAAATATTATTATTATTATACTCAGTTTTGTGTATATTTGTCAAAGTAGTTAAATAATATAGCTTAATAACTAGGTAGTAAATATAAATAAAGTTTAATAATTCCGAATAAAATGTATTAACACAAATTTTTTCCATATGAAATGTAGAGTATTTCGACTGTAAGGCAACTCTAAATTATTGTGCGTAGAGCGGGATTGGAGAAAACAATTATAAAGGGATGATAAGTTTACAAACCGCAACTAAACACATTAATAAAATATATGGGCGATTTCATCATGTCTGGTATCCTTCAGTTAGTGTATAGCTACAATCAGGGCTATAACGTTGGCGTCAATTCTAAATACTTTGGAGATAAACACAATCACTTGGCGTCAAAATTGGTCAGCCTTGTTTACGTGTTAATTTTTGGTCACTAACACACACACCAATCTCAGCAATTAATCTTAAATTATTATTTCATACAGGCCGGAAGGACAAAAATTGTATCGACTGTTCTTTTCAACCCTATAAAATATAAATATACAATTCCTGTTCACATTTCTTTCAGGAATTTGAACTAATTTAATTTTAATTGTCGGAAAATAGAAAAACTTTTTCAACACATAGTAATTTGTTTATTTTGTATTGTATTAAGTCAAACGCCAGCTCTTGTTGTTCTACCATAAGAAAACGTCTAAAACTTTTAAACGCCTACGTTATCGCTCCGATTGTGTTCGTACACGTAGAACTAACAACATTTTTAGCTGTCAGTTGGTGGGGAATTTATAATTTTTAACTGTCATTTAGATTTAAGTTTTGTTGGTGAAATTGGACGATAAATGAATAGGAAATATGATAAAAATAATTAGGAATTAGTAAATTATAGTTTTTAATTCAAGGATAAACGCAATTGTAGTGACAACCGTTGCATCCGACGACATTGTGCAAATAAAACTTCACTTTCAAGTGTAGCCAGTCAAAGTATTGCAGGAAGTTTTTCGAAGATTTTCAATTATAATAGGCATGATTTGGTTATAGCGCTTGCTTAGATTATCACTTATTTTGTATGAGGAGCTAAGCGATATTAAGCGGCACTTGAAGATACCGCTTCCATTTCAGTGCTTAGCCTACATTAAGTTACCAGTCTTAAAAATATCAGAATAACAGTGTTGGATATGGCTATTGGGAGTTCAAAGATAGGTGCAATATTATAAACAATTGCAAAGCATGTGTTAGAGCAAGACGATTATACATATTTCCGGGTTAAACAGGTACAAAGATATCAGTATGAAAAAATCAGAAAAGCAGTGTTGGATATTGTTATTGTGAGTTCAAAGGTGAAGAGAACTACATACCATGCGTTAGAGCAAGATGACCTAATATGTGTTCATTTCATGAAAGTTATTACTTTCATGTTCTGAATGTGCCACAATTTTCTTGCAGTTGGTATGAATGCATGGCTAAACTAGTAGTGTTTGACGCTTTAGAAGAGCTGATTTTTGATTTCTAAAGACCCTATCTGTCAAATTTAGTGTATTTTTGTTTTGTACTTTTTTGTATACCTTGTTCGAATGTATTTGTGTTGAATTTGACAGGTATAGTCTTGAAACAAAGACAAAACAGGTACCCACAATTACAACAACCTCTACCATAGACGAATTTAGGTATAGATACATTTATTCGCTCAATAAATTAAACGTCATAGGTACGGTGGAAAGTATACATTGGTCCACATCCAAACAAGGGTTCAATAATACCAGATAGAAGCAATAGTAAACAACGTCCAACAAAGGAACAACAACCAAATTTCGTGTTTTTGTGGCAAACAAGTTGTGTTAAATACACTACAAATGTATATCAACGATAAAAGTCAACAAAAAAGTTCAAAATACATTTAAATTTTTCAGTTCTACACCAAAACGACATGAAAAAGTTAAGTGAACATATTTTGTAATTCCACCTGGTGTAAGTTAATTTAAAATTTAATTTCTCTCATTTCCACAAACCTACGACGAAGAATGTGAACTGAAACGTCAGATGGGAGAATGAATGTATCTATACCTATATTCGTCTATGACCTCTACTATGCCAAGCTTTGCCAGTTCAGCCATGTTTGAAAGCATGGAGTAATACATACATACATATATATAGAGAAAATAATTCGTTCACCAAATTTATGACATTTCCCCTGCTGTGATATGAACGATGGATGCATGGTAAAATATGTAGGGTAAACTCGTTAGAACAGCTGATTTGAACATGTTTCTTGGTTAGGTGTTTCTCTTATGTAAAATTCACATGTATTTTGTCTTTGTACCTTTTTGTTTAATTTTACACACATGTAGAAAATTTGACAGATTATGGATACCAAACAAAAACAAATTGTAATAATTCCTACTGCGTTTACCTTACTTATTTTACCATCGATGGATGTTGCAAACAAAGACGATTTAGAATTAGACAACTAGAAGACGAGCGCAATTTGACAACCCTGGTAAAAGAGAACCAAAAAGTGCCAGATATTCACTCAAACGCATTTCTCTCTCGTGTCATATCTTGATTATTTCATACTTTTTGCATAGTTTATGAAATTTTATTTCAACACTGTTGGAATTTGTATAGTTATATACAATAACACTACCAAAAAGCCGCTTGTGTATTCAAATATTCAATGAAGAAAGTAAGAGAGAGGGCAGAGGAGTGCTAGGGTTTCACTCGTTTTGTTTGTTGGCATTTGAGTGAAGAGAAATTTGGACTGTCTATTTGTACATCGTTTTTGTTGCAAACATAAAGCAACAATGGTATAGAGAAGAAACTGTACTCATGGAGTGGAATGCCAACAACGAAAACGAGTGAATCGCGTCGTTTCTCTGATCTCTCTTACTCTTTTCGCTGAATATCTCAATACACGAGCAGTTTTCTGATGATGTTATTATATCTAACTATAGAAATTTTCACAGAGAGCTGAGTTCCAAGAAAATGAAAATGTAATTTTTACGGCAACGGAAATTTCTTAAAAATTTAATACCGGGCTTAAAACCCCGTATTCAGTTCCAGCGAAATTTTCGTAAGAAATTTTGTCATTTATCTATATACGAAAATTTTGCGCGGAAGAGTTACCACCTATCTTTGATTTACCGGTCCCAACCAATTGTTTTCGTACGAAATTGCTTTGGCGTAACAACCCTTTATTTAAATTTGCACACAAAATTTTCGCGACGTGCTGAGTACCAAGAAAATGAAAAGTGAGCGAAATTTTCGGTTCATGAAATTTTCTTTATTTTTTATGCGCGTACTTTTTACGGCAACGAAAATTTTATAAAAATTGAGTACCGAACTTAAACAAGAAAATTTTAAATCAGCTGTCTACATACTTTACTTACTTTTATTGACTATTTTACCTCATGAGGTCAGACGTCTTACACATATTAATTAAACAAATTTCAACATATTCTTCCAACCGACTATCCTTCGCCTTTTCTCGCCAGTTGGTACCACCAAGGATACGGAGGGAATCTTCTGCCTGGTCTTTCCAGCGGAGTCTTGGTCGTCCTCTTTTCCTGCTTCCATCGGGTACGTTATCGAAAACCTTACGCGCTGGCTCATCTTCATACAATCTGACAACATGGCCTAGCCAACGCAATTGACCCACTTTGATTCGTCTAGCTATGTCCAGGTCAAAATATAGATTATATAGCTCTGCGTTCCAGCGACGTCGGTACTCGCCATTTTCCCTAACAGGACCATATATTTTACGGAGAATTTTTCTCTCGAAAACTCCCAGGTGTTTTTCATCCGCTTGCGATATGGCCCTAGTTTCGGAGCCATATGTCAATACAGGTAAAATGAGAGTCTGATATAGCTGGACTTTTGTCCGTCGAGAGAGGGCTTTGTTCCTAAACTGCTTGCTGAGCCCAAAATAGCATCTATTTGCAAGCACAATTCTCCTATCTAGCTCCAGGCTGACGTTGTTGTCCTTGTTCACGGCGGATCCAAGATAGACAAATTCATCTACCACTTCAAAATTAAATCGAAGTGGTAAATTTTGTCTTGCCCTCATTAACAGCAAGACCCACCTTCGCTGATTCCTTTCGATTCTTGAAAATACTGCAGTAACCTCTCCCAAATTTCGCCCAATGATGTCTATGTCGTCAGCCTACGCCAGCAACATATGGCTTTTCGTGTTAATGGTCTTGTTCGTATTTACTGCAGCCGTTCTCGTTATTATCTCCATTATGATGTTGAAGAGATTGCACGAAAGTTTGTCACCTTGTCTAAGTCCTCGCTTGGTACAAAATGGTTCAATGAGGTCTTTCCCCACTTTCACTGCTGATTTGGTGTTGGTCAGCGTCATTCTACGGAGGCTAAACAGTTTTGCCGGAATCCACACTATCTTCCACTATCATTACCTCCTGATCTTCAGTGGAAGAATCTGAGTCGAGTAGTGCTGAAAAGTTGTCTCTCCACATTTTGAGCACACACTGCTTCTCAGTCACCAGATTCCCATTCTCGTCCTTGGAGGGGGGCAGCCCATTATTACCCTCTTCTTATCCTCTGGAAAAACTTTCGGGATTCACCATTCATCCTGCACATTTCGGTTCTTTCACTCTCTCTCTGCTCCCACTGCCATTTTTCCGCCTAAATAGTTGGTTTTCCTGCCTTCTCAGCTTCTTGTACCGCTCACTCGCACCACGCGTTGTAATCGACTGTTTCGTTGCCTTACGTTCAACGTCTTTTTCATCAGTTGCAATGCGACATTCTTCGTCGTACCATGGCTTATCCTTCTGCGGTTTTTGATAGCCAAGTTCAGTCCTTGCAGCGGTTTCGAACGAATGGGAGATGTGCTTCCACTGCGCATCTGGGTCTTCGGGAGGGGGGTATTTTGATCTAGCAGGAGAGAGTTTCTGTCGATAGGACGGTATTTTTAGCTTTTCCTGTGTTCGGCTTCGTACGTTTTTCGCCCTGCTCACTCTCGTGCGAACCACCAGGTAATGATAATAATAGTCGATATTGGCACCTCGAATCACACGTACATCCATTACCCTAGAAGAGTGCCTGCCATCTATTACCAAGTGATCAATCTAGTTCTTCGTCCGTTGATCAGGAGATATCCAGGTCGCCTTATGAATGTCCTTATGCTGGAATCGTGTGCTACTAACTACCATGTTCTTTGCAGCGGCGAAGTCTATCAGTGTTATTCCATTATCGGAGGTGGTATCATGTAGACTGTGATTACCGATGGTTGGTCGAAAGACACTTTCCTTTCCTAATTTGGCATTAAAATCGCTTAGAATAATCTTAATGTCGTGGTCAGGGCAGCGTTCATATACTTCCTCCAGACGGTCATAAAATGTTTCTTTAACCTCATCATCTTTATCCTCTGTCGGTGGGTGCACAGTGTGCACTGCACACAAATTAACGAGATGTTGAAATATTTCGCTTTGATGCGAATTGTGGCTTTGCGGTCACTCACTGGGTTGAACCTTTAAACTAGGTGTCGCAGTCTCTTGGCTACTATAAATCCGCACCCAAATTCGATCTTTCGCTCATGGCAGCTGTAGTAAATATCGAAGTTTTTCGTTCTGGTGCAACCATATCCAGTCCATCGCATTTCCTGGATCGCTGTGATGTCAGCTTTATATTTTCCGAGGACATCCGCCAGTTGGAAAGTGGCACCAGTCCTGTATAACGTTCGCACATTCCAGGTACATAACCTTAAATCATGGTCTTTATAACGTTTGCGAGGGTCGTTAACAGTTGGGGGGTTTCTTTGTTCATTAATATTATAGTGTATTTTCATTGCCAATATAACGGTGGCGGGAGGCAAACCCAGCCCACCGTGGTTTGCATTTTACCTACTGCCAGGATGATTATGTTTCAGCCGCCCATTATGGATCAGACGCTGACCAGAATGCAGTGTGTCGAAACTGGATTTTGGTTTCTTCAATTTTGATCCGCCGTTGGCCAGGGGTGTTGGCTCATCCGCCTTCAAAGGTCAGAAGAATATGTCCACTACTTCGAAGAGGTTCAGTGACAGGGTCACCTAATAATCCTGAGACGTATTAGTGATCGCATTACCACTCAGGTTGCTCATTCGTTTCGCCTTCTCACATTAGCTAGCTAACGGAGGTTTCCGATAAGCCATTGCCCAGGACATACTGCGTGGAAGTAGTATGCTGCTTGGACTGCCCAATGAAGGAATCATTTCTGACCACTCCAAAGTGAATGGCTATCAGAATCTTTCCACCTCCAAGGACAGTCCCATGTCTGCTGTGCATAGCAAAGTTACCAAGAAATCGCAGTAGTTACAACAATTGTGGGCAACAACAGACATTTTGTTTTTGTTTAGGCTCTCCATATGTTAAAGTCAACACATACGTATACATACCAACAAATAAATGTAAACAGAAAAGTACAACAACAAAACCTTTGAATCTGCCAGAAACGGCCAACTAAACAACAAGAAAAAATTTAAATCGCCTGCAAAAACTCGCCTGTCTACTGAGTTTACCAGTATGGCACAAACAAATGGTAGAAGCACTAGCCCAGCTGATTTGAACTTTTTTTCTGCAGTGAGTACATAGTGAGTATGAGTAAGTTTTTCTCTTATGTCAAAATCTGTTTACATTTGTTTGTCTGCAACCCACGTTTTACACTTCTCCAAAAATATCGGAGCAAATGACCTATTTTTTGCCTAATAAGGCATAAACCAAAAAAAAAATAGCCGCTGGTCTATTTTTGCCGAAATATAGGCCTCCAAAGGTTGAATGTATAATCGGGCATAAGTCAGCCATTTATTATTACAGCACTAAATATTACAAAGGTATTGCTAAACTCTCTGAAACGTCTCTCAAATGTCTTACAACATTTTATGAATAAGACGGTATAAACCGGTGTATAAACATATTTATTTTTACTAACCCATTGGGGTGTTTTAACCCCACTTTTTTGATAAAGATGAAATTCCAAAAAATACCCTATTATACTTATGTTTTGGTAGGCTCCGATAATAGACAATGCCTTAAAATTTTTTAAAGGTATAATCATGGTACAAATAAATGGTAGAAGCACTACCCCAGCTGATTTGAAGTTTTTTCTGGAGTGAGTATGACTAAGTTTTCCTCTTATGTCAAAGTTTGTATACAGTTGGTTGTCTGCAACCCCCGTTCGCCTGCAACTGCTGTTTTTGAAAAGTTTTCTCTGTAAAAATCACATAAAAACGTTTTAATTTTCACACTTAAGGACTTTCAGAATATTAAATAAAACACAATCATTTTCTAAATGACACTTTTTCCAATTTTGTCAACAATTTCACTATTTTTCTATCAGCTGACTTGACACAATACAAATATCAGCTGACTGAGCAAAAACAAAATGCCTGTTGTTTTTGGCTTGTTGTATTTGTTGTCGTACTGCATTTACCACTATATTTGTACAATGGGAATAATATTCTCCAATAACCCTTCAAATACCGGAGATATTAAAGTTCAAAATTATTGAAAGTGTTTTTCAATCATATAATCTACGACTATTTTGTTTGTTAATATTGGATATTTTTATGAAATTTCAGTAGTCAATATTTCAATAATCAAGTCAATATTTTTCATTATTGAAATAAACCTTTATCCTATTTTGAAACTTTATTACAAGAGGTTATGGGCGATAAGAAAGTTAGTGGTATACCGCAGTTTAACGGCTGCAACTACGATGAACGACAGTTTCGAGAGAAAATGCACCTCGAAGGACTGAATTTGGGCGAAGTTTTAACGGGCGGCGGACCAGCTAAAGAAAGCTCTCGAGAGGATTTTCTAAAGAAGGATCGAAAAGCAAAGGAAAGATTGGTGACGTTTGTGACAAATGAATGTTTAGGGTACATCCGGGACAAGTCAACAGCTAAAGACATGTGGGACAGCTTGAAATCTGTTTTTGAGAAAAAATCCATGGTGAATCAAATACTGGTATGGAAGGAATTGATGAAAATGAATATGAGCGAAGGGCAAACTCTGGCGAATTACCTTATACAATTTCAGATGGTGGTAGGAAAATTGGAAATGTCTGGGGCAGAAGTCTCTGAAAGTGATAAGTTGACACATTTGTTTATGGCTCTGCCGGAGAAATATGATCTTTAATAACGGCTCTTCAAAATCTGGGCGAGCAGAGAGTGGCATACTCCATGGTATAAGAACGTTTGCTGTTATAGGAAGTAAAGATTTCAAGCCGCCTACTAGATGAAGAAGCTCAAATGAAAACTGCATTTGCTGGGAAGAAAGCATTCAAGAACCAGTACATAAGTTTCAGTCGGGTGAACCGACTTAATCATACCCTAAGTCACCCATTGCGTGGGAGATCTGTTAAATAAAAACGCCCATACTTAAAAGTGACCATATTTAATAGCAGATTGACATTGCGTTAAATATTATTGAATACGCAAATTAGTTAGTTTCCCTCCGAATATTTATATGCGAGGTACAAAAATGGGCATGGCAAGTTGTTGCCAAAATTTTGATCAGTACCAAAATTTTATTAAGATCGGTTATGATTTATTGGAGATATCGAGTCGGAAACCGGAAATACGCTCAACTTTTGTATGGGAGGTAAGAAACTGGGCGTGGCACAATAGGCAATTATTACTTACATAGTACTTTTTAGCAAAATAATGCCTAGTACCGAATTTTATTAATATCGGTTGTAGTTTACGAGAGTTATCGTGTCGATCAACCGGTTATCCGCCCAACTTTTATATGGGAGGTACCAGAATGGGCGTGGCAAAACAGCTCATTTTCTATAGGAGAGATTTACTTCACTAAATATTGACTAGTACAAACTTTCATAAAGATTGGTTCTGTTTTGCGGGACTTCTCGAGTCGAACAACCAGACGGCCAAACAACTTTTGTATGGGAGGTACCACAATGGGCGTGGCAAAATCACCCTTATTTTAATCGGTGATTGGCGTTTGATAACGTGAAGCCTTATACCTAATTTCATTAAAGTCGGAAGTGTTTCACGAGATTTATCGCATTGACAACCATGAGGAACAACCTGTTTTGCATGGGAGGTACCAGAATGGGCGTGACAATCTCGTCCATTTCCTCCAGTTAACTAGGCATTTACAGATTATTAACCGGTGTGAGAGTTGAAGCAAATCACATCTACCAGAAGAAAGGTTTGAAAGAAATATGATTTTGTGCTAAATGTGTCGATTTGTATGGGAGGTACCAGAAGGGGCGTGATCACAACGCCCATTTTCAATCCCAAACTCAATATTGGCAAATAATAGTCACTGACAAAATTTCATTGTTATCTGTAAAGATTTACGGCAGTTATCGTGTTGACCAGCCAGCCAGACAGACAGACGGACATGGCTCAAACGTCTTAAAAAGTCCTAAAACGAATTTCGTCCAAAGATTCTAAGGGTCTAATATGGCTCCTTCTATGTGTTAAATTTTTTTACGTATTAAATGATATATATGTACCCCCATCCCTATGGGTGAAGGTATAAAAAGATTAACGGTCGCTGTTTTAAATGCGACTGTTACCGAGGAACAGAATATGGATCAAAGAAGAAGTAGTACGTCACGAAAGGGATTCCAGATAAAGAAACAATAGCGTATGCTCCGTAGCAAAACGGTGTTGCTGAGAGGTTCAACAGAGCACTAGTGGAAAAGGTCAGATCCATGTACTTGAATCCAAAGTTCTAAAGAACTTGTGGAATGAAGCTTCATTACCTAATCTGCGACCTGTTAGGGTGTTTGGATCTAAAGCGTACTGCTGGGTACCAAAACAAAAAAAAAACTAGACTCCAAAAGCAAACCAACTGTCTTCATTGATTACGTTCGAAATGGCTACAAACTATGGGATATGGATTTGAAAAGAATTTTGACTTCGAGAGATGTCAAGTTCAAAGGAAAATCTTTTTCCATACAAGGACATTTGCGAGGACAAACCTGTTGAAGTAATACATATACGAAGTGATGATCAATAAGGGGATGAGGAAGATATTCTCGTCACAAATCCATTTCAAGAACAGAATGGAGAAATGGGTGGCCCCGAATAAGAAATGTTTGATGCTGAAAATGTTCCTGAACATGGTGGTGATCATGAAGATGAACCTAATAACGTAACTGACGATGAACATCAAATTCCAAATCAAGAACTGGTGACTCCAAGAAGAAGCTAAAGATACCTATACTATTATACGTGCAGCGCTGCTGTCAACGATTGTTTTGATACGGACATACCTGAAAAGTATTCCGACATTCAGAGACGTTCTGATTCAGCAAAGTTATACAACGTCGTTCAACAAAAATAAGGTATGGGTTATGGTAAATCAACCGTGACGCCATTTAAATCGAAGTGGGTATTCCGGATCAAGAGCTATGAGAATGGAAACCCTGTCAGGTACAAGGCAATATTGGTCATAGAGATCTGTACTAGTAGTGGCAGTGAAAAATAAACTTTTTATGCACCAGATTGACATCAAAACTGCATTTTTACATGGGAGACAGGAAGAGGATATATATATGAACAGATTCAAAGTATTCCAAAATAAATTTCAACCACAAAAGGTTATGGGACCAGGAAGTCTGAAAAAATAATTTTTTTTTTGAAGTGAAGAAAATTTTCGAAATATACACAAATACATATAATGGATTTTGCTAAGAATATCAAGATTCTACAAGGCGAAACAGATTGGCCAATGTGGAAACGAAAAAAAAGTCATCTGTTGGATTATCATGAAGGAGCATTGGATGCAATTGATGGAATATTGCATAAGCCAACACCTCTAGATCAATCAGCAACAGCGAATCAAAGAATATTGTTTAAAGAAGAAAGCGGTATTTACAGGAAAGCTAATAGCTGTGCAAAATCTATTCTATGCAGTTCGACAAGCGACAATATCTATCAAAAGGTAATGGATAAAGAAAGCGCTGCAGATGTTTGGGAAGCCCTCAAGAATCTCTTCGAAGCAACAACTAAAGATCAATTGTTCAAGATTTCTTCGCATTTGTATTGGACGATAGTCAGGATGTTACCATGCACATTGCCAAATTAAAAGGACTATGGCTGGAATTTAATAACGGATTAAAAGAAAAGAAGTTAAGCCAGTTACCAGATTTGCTGCTTGTGGGTAAATTTTTACACGTTTTGACATCGAGGTTTGATATCTTTAAATCAAGTTGGATGATGCTCAGTAAAAATGAAGAGAAGACCTTTGATGAGTTATCTACTCAAATCACGATGTTTCAAAGGAATTTTGGGAAAACCGACGATAAATTTAATGAAGATGCGTTGATAGCAAGAGGAAAATTTAAGAAAGCTGAGAACTTAAACAAATTTCAAAAGAAAAACGATGTCTGCAATTATTGCATAAAGAAAAGACATTGGGTACGAGATTGTCGTAAGCGGACAGCAGATGGTAAGCCTACTAGAGAGGTGAATGAGGGCAAATCCGTGACTCAGAAGTGTTTGCCTGTGTTTTGTAAGGAAGTAAATGTGGTGCAAGATGCCGATGCCACAAGTTGGTGGATCGATAATGGAGCAACACACCATATTACAAACAATAAATTACATTTCAAAACTTTGGAACAATTTTCAAGTCCGAATTTTATAAGAGCTGCAGTTAAAGAAGTACTACACGCTGTGGGCAAAGGTACAGTGCAAATAGAATCTCAAACCAAGAATAATAAGGAGACGTTATGGCTAACAGATGACTGGTATGTACCTAAAATATCTAGAAATTTATTCTCAGTACTTGCTGGTCAGGATAAGCAAGAAAATAGTAGATTTATATCAACGACTACTAACTGTAGCTAAACTCTCGATGATGAAGTAGTTTTAAATGGATCAAGAGAGGTATATGGTTCGCTGTGCAAAGCCAATATTAAAGCAGTAATTCAAGAAGGTATGGAACAAGTCAATGCTGTTGAAGATTTACTACAACTTTACCATGAAAGACGGGGTCACCAAGCCAAACGGCACGTACAGAAGATGCTTAAATTAGAAATGGATATTAATGTTAAAGATAATAAGAACATTTGTGAGCCATGTATATATGGAAAAGCACATCGACTGCCGTTTGGTCATAGATTGAAAGCTACAAGTCCGGGTGAACTCATGACAACAGATGTGTGTGGTCCATTTAGCGAATCATTTTCCAAGAGGAAGTACTTACTAATATTCAAAGATGCATATACAAAGTATAGTTTTGGGTTTGTTATAAAACAAAAATCTGAAGTTAAGGATTGCTTACAAGTCTTAATGTTAGCAAATAATAGTGAACATCGTGCTAAAGCCAATGTCAAAGCCAAGCCAAAGTGATAATGGTGGTGAGTTTGACAACAATGAAGTGAAGACGATTCTTAAGCAGCTTGGTGTTACGCAAAGGTTAACAGCAGCATATACTCCACAATAGAATTGTGCTTGTGAAAGGGAGATTCGAACAGTTGTTGAAATGGCTGGAACATTCAAATATTCCAATCGTGAAGCAGAGTTTCAAGATGCAATATGGGCTGAATTAGCAAGAACAGCTATATATGTACTTACCAGAACTGGAAAATCTTCAGTCGATGGTAAAAGTCCTTATGAATTGTGGATGGGGAAGAAGCCTAGAACACACCATTTACGAATAATAGCCTGTGAGTGTTACGTGTTACGAAGATGGATGATAAAGCTGAGAAAGGATATATCATTGGTTATGACAATGATGAACGTTACCGGGAGGTAAAAAGAGAGGCAAGAAGTAATACTTTCACGAGATGTAAAATTTGTAGAAAAAATCAACCCGTGCGTGTTTAATGGTCAAGATTCCAAAGATGTCAATAACAGTTTAAGTCAGAAAGACAATATCAATTCACGTGATGAAATTAGGCTACAGTTTGAAGATTATCAAATGCAAGATACAGATATCAGTTCAATTAAAGAAGAACCACAGTTGATGGAATATGGAGAACAGCTTAGTGAAGAAGAACCATTTGATGATGCCAGAGAAAATTCTGATCTAGATGATATCATAATTGCTGATAATGATGCTGAAGAAGTTGTTACAGCTAAGAGACTAAGAGGAAAACGTACAAGAGATCGTACTTTGTTATCAAATTCCAGATATGACGACTTTGTAATGGAAGTTCAAGATTTTGTAAATAAAATTGAAACCTCTATGACTTATGGAGAAGCTTTAAGTAGTAAGCAGTCTAAACAGTGGAAGGAGGCAATGGATTCTGAAATCAATTCGCTAATTGAAAATGAAACATTGGAAATTTCAGACCTTCCTAAAGGTGCGAAAGCGTTACCGTCGAAATGGGTATTTCGTGTAAAGATAAATCCGGATGGTACTACAGAAAAGTTTAAAGCCCGGGTTGTTGTTAAAGGTTTTACACAACGTGAAGGGATTGATTACAAAGAAACGTTCAGTCCTGTAGCGAGATTGGGAACAATACGTGCAGTGTTGAGCATCGCAGCTAGCAATAACATGCACCTTTATCAATTTCCTTTACGGTGAATTAGAAGAGGAAATATTCATGAAGCAACCTGAAGGCTACAATGATGGTTCAAATCGAGTGTCCAAATTGAAAAGAAGTTTGTACGGCTTGAAACAAGCATCTCGGTGTTGGAATAAGCGCTTAGTCAATTATCTATTAAAAATTAAATTTATTGTCAGTGAGGCTGATCCCTGCTTATTCGTAAAAACTAAAAACGAAAAGCAACTCATTGTGGTGCTATATGTTGATGACGCAATAGTGGCAGGAACGGATTAAAAAGATATTCAAGATTTGTTAGAAGAATTAAAAACTGAATTTAAAATAACAACAAAACAGGCAGATTATTTCTTGGGATTGGAGATAAGGAAAGAAAATGGTGCAATCAAAATTTCTCAAGAAGCTTATGCCAGAAAGATATTGGAGAGATTTAATTTTGATGACTGCAGACCAGTATCAACTCCAATGACCAAGGTGATTGAAGATGGCGAAACAGGGAAAGTTGAGGATGTATCCAAATTTCCCTATCGACAAGCAGTTGGAGCAATTATGTAATTAATGCTAGGAACTAGACCTGACCTTGCATTTAGTATTGGTTACTTATCAAGATCTTTAGATAATCCTACAAAAGAAGATATTGTCAGAATCAAAAGAGTTCTTTGATACATAGCGGGTACTAAGGACTATGCACTTATGTATATATAAAGCTAACACTGACTTAAAGCTCGAATGCTACAGTGATTCTGATTTTGGAGGCTGTTTAAAGACTGGTAGGTCAACATCTGGAATAATAGTAAAATATGCTGGTGCTGCTATTTCGTGGATAAGCCAAAGACAAGCGATAGTAACAACATCTACAACAGAAGCAGAAAACCGAAGCTACCGAAGAAATTATGTGGTTAAAGAGGCTTTATTCAGAGGTAGTAGGACTAAATGAAGTTCCTGAATTGCAAGTGGACAATAATGAGGCGATAAGATTGGCTCAAAATCCAGAGTTTCATAACAGAACTAAACATATTGCGATAAAACATTTCTTCATTCGTGAGAAAGTCTCCGAAAAGGAACTAAATGTTATACGAATGTCAACTGAATGGCAACTAGCTGATGTGATGACAAATCCATTACAAGCAATAAGATTAAAATTTTTAATTAGTAATTTGGGTGTTTCAAGTGTTAACAAATTTTCTCAACTAGGGAAAGTATTGAAGTTTATATGTTAAGATTAGTTAACACTCTTTATAAACTTGGTTTGTAGGACCCTGTATATTGTTTTGTACTCAAGTACTGTTTAAATGTTTTTCATTCCAAAATAAATTTCAACCACAAAAATTTTGCCATAGAAAAGAATAACAAATTTCTTTCAAATTCGAAAAAATAGTAAAAACAGTAAAAATAGTACGTACGGGAACAAAGCTAATATATTTTGCTAATATAGCAACCGAGCCCTTTGGGCCATATTTGGTTACAAAATTGATCAAATTAATTTACGACTAATAGTTTTCCTTTAAGTAGAAGAGATTTAGTTTATGTTTTAAGAGAAATAAGAATAGTATTAGGCGAATAGGAAAAGTAGTAAGATTTAGAGTTAATTATCAGAATTAACTAAATCAAAGATGGATTTTTTAAAAATGTTTTTTCTTGATATAGATTTTATTCATATGGGTAAGTCATTCCAAAGCTTGATAGCGTTGACGAAGAACAATCTGCCAGACAATTCGAGAGAGCCGACCAAATATTAGTTTTTCATATAGGTATAAAGGTGTTTTGGTATAAGTAGTGTGTGTGAAAAAGGATTAAAACTGCAGTTACACCTACCAAGATTATCGCTATTTCCCGATTATAAATGTCAAACTCCATAAGGAAAAAAAGGTCGATAATCCCGAAATTGCGATAAGTTGCGCATCCGCAGGTAATCCACTAAATCGCAACCAAGAATCATTTTTCTCCATGCTGATACGCTACTGAATCTATTCAAGCCATAGACATACCGCGTTGCATTATTCAATGATAATAATACTTTGTGGTACGACTGGGAGTCTAACTTACTATACACTTCCGCAAAATAGTTTATTAGTGGTAATATCAAATGTCACTAGACGTCTCTTTGTTTCAATAGGAATACAATATGATGTTATTCTCAAATTTCTCAGGCCAAATAATGATTTAAAAAAGTTTTCAATGGAAGAATGTAATCGTGTTAAAACTCCCATGGAGAAAGGGGAAATACTCCTCACAACAGGCAGTTGATAAGCCTTATAAGGATCTTCTTGGCAGCCTTATGTATATAATGCTCTATGTGCTACCATGTTTCATATTTGATATTTGGCAATATTTCAACAAAACCCTGGAGAATATTGGACAGCACTGAAAAGGATTTTGAGATTCTTGAAGGGGACTCTTAAACGGAAGTTAATATACATATGAAACAAATGATTCTGATATTTTCGTTGGTTATGCGAATGCCGTTTGGGCAAGTGATGTTAATGAAAGAATCAGTGAATGGATACATTTTTAAGATATTTGGATGTGTTGTTTCGTGGTATAGCAACAATAACATCTTCTAGTGAGTCAGAGTGCATAGCTCTTAGTTCTTAGAGGAATTCTTCAAGACTTACGAGTTTTAAAAGACGAGCCTGTTAAGACATTTGAAGAGAATCGTGGGTGTCTATGCCTGGCTTCTAATATGATAATGAAACGTACAAAACACATATGTATGTGGATACATCATTTCATACGAGATTGTGTTGAAAAACGAGTTATTGAAATCAAGCCCATATCGACATCAAATCAGTTGGCGAATCTGTGCACCAAATCGTTGGACAATTCTACGTTCATAAAACTTTGTTCCAGGCTTGGATTACACGATTGAGAAGGGGTATTGAAATTGTTTTTCAATCATATAATCTACGACTATTCTGTTTGTTAGTATTTGATATCGGTGGTGCAATGGTTAGTATGCGCAGCTCTTGTACATGAGATCCTGGGTTCGAACCCTGCTCTGACCACCGCATAGTGACGGCGACACTATCGAGTATATAGCCATGAAAAAGCTTCCCAAAATACCGTTCGGAATCGGTGTAAAACTGTAGGTCCCAATCAGTGAGTGAAAACTGGAAAGCGCACAGCTCAGTGATTGTGAGAAGTTCTCCCCTGTCCCTTTATGGGATGTAATGGGAAACCATTTATTTATTTATTTATAGTATTTGATATTTGTATGAAATTTGAGTAGTCGATTACAAACAGCCAAAACCATCAAGTCAACATTTTTCATTATTATTTTACAAGAAAAATTAAAGTTCATAGTATTTTTGTGCTAAAAAGCTTTCTTCACGAACGGCCGTCTGCCGGGCTTAGGATTTTCTCCTAGGGTGCATCCAACACCGGCTTCGGCATAGCATTTTTGTGATATAAAGCTTTCTGTGTGGCCGGCGTTTGGGACTTCCTCCTCTTGGTGGGTCCAATACCGGTTTCGCGGCTTCGATACAGTATTTTTGTGTTACAATAAATAATGAGAAATGTTTTAAATTTTTTTTTAAGTAGAAAAGCGCCGCAGGAAAAAAATTATTTCAAAAACATTGTGCAATTTTAATTAATTGTTTGTTTGTCGAAAAATGCATTCCAAAACTTTGAACGTAAATATCTCCTGTATTTGAGAGGTACATGCG
Source organism: Phaonia tiefii (assembly GCA_963931995.1). NCBI lineage: Eukaryota > Metazoa > Arthropoda > Insecta > Diptera > Muscidae > Phaonia > Phaonia tiefii. The sequence goes on from OZ008371.1 coordinate 213,926,134, forward strand.
TACTATTACAACTTAAAAAAGGCTTGAAATTTTATCTATTATCGGAGTCTAGCAAGAAAATAGGTACAGTACGTCTTTTTTAAATAGTAGTTTTAACAAAAAAGTGGGGTTAAAAATCATTTTTTAAATATACACCCAATGTGTTATAGAGTTTAAAAATACCTTTGTAATGATATCCATTTGAACCATATCGGGTTATAAATTCCTGAGATATGAACGATTATGTACTCAAGCTGCAAAGGTCTATAAGTATATCTCAAGAAGTCGGCCCGAGCGGAAGGGAACAATCAACTTTTTGAACTCAGCGCAATAAACTCTGTCGGTGTTTAACTTATTAATACCAAAGCTAATCTAACTTCATAAGAAATTGTTTGAGCTACCGCTCGTAATCCTCCTAAAATATTGGTGTAGATCACACAATTGCTCTTAAAGTAAATTGCAAATTTTTACACTTTTCGAAAAATGTCCACCCTATAGCTCCCGCAAATTTAATTTCTGGATAATGAGACATACTAATCGTTTTGTACATGTCTCTCGAGGATATCCTTATACCCCGAGTGGACGCACAATATTTGGTTCTCTGCTGGTGACCGAAAATGTAAGTGCATATTTTGGCCACACATATGAAACTGTTTTACACTTTTCGAAAAATGTCTACCTCAAAGGAGAAAATCCCTACGGCCGTCTACGGAGGAAGCTTTATAACACAGAAGTACTATGCCGAGGCAGGTGTTGTACCCTCCCCAGAGGAGAAACGTCCTAAGCTGTTTTGGGGCGTTCTGCGAAGTTTTTTGGATTCGACCTAAAAATTTATTTCCGTTTTTCATGTTCTTTGGCACGCTAAGTGCATTTTTTTAACCAAGATCAGAGTTATGTGGGTAAACTGGATTTGTACCCAAGACGTCTGAATTATGCATATTTGTTATGAATAAAATAGCTGAACGACATATAATTTCACAATGAAGAGTAGACAAATCATAACAAGAAAGTTGTGAATTTTTATTTAAATTTCACGACAAACTAAATGCATATTATATATAGTTATTTCTTCAAATGTAATCTTTTATAAGTTTCCGAGCCTTCTCGAGCTAAGCGGTCTGCCATTTCATTGCCTTCTATGCCTTTGTGAGCCGCAACATAATTCTATTATTGATATAAAATATATATGTATATAAGTAGATGTATTTTATATTTTGAAAATTTAAAATCACTTACCCATTTAATGTCTAAGTCATTAACGCATAGGAGAGAATCCAATTCTTTAAAATCTACCACGTTTTTCACGGGTTCACCATTTTTTAGACGCCAGTTTTTATTCTTCCAGCCTTTAATCCACATAGTAATTGAGTTAATAAGAAATTGTGAGTCGGTACTTATACATAGTTTTGTAATACCCATCGATCGAGCAGTTTTAACTGCGTGTATAGAAGCCTGGATTTCGCCAACGTTGTTCGTTACTCGGCCCTCCACGGGTCTGCTTATATTCCTAAAAAATATAGAAACATTATTTTCAGAAGCGAGTACTTACTATACAAATCATACAGCGGGTGATTATATCCGAAGTAAACTCCATAGCCAGCACATGCATTCTTACGGCCATTATTAAAGCAAGATCCATCCGTATAAACAATAACATAGCCCTCAGAGTCAATTTGAAATTCAAACTCTCCTATGTTTTTCAAACCCGCAGGCTCCCATATCTTTGATTCATGTTTCATCCGTTTGCTGGAGGCAGCAGTGGGTTGCGATTTAATATCGGTCCTACGTTTAAGATTTGCTGACGATTGAGTTTGCTTCTCAACTTCTGCTAAAGCCGTTAACTGCAATGACGTAGTAATATTATTTAAATAATTTGAAGATATGAATATTTACAAGATCATCCTCGGTTAATTGATTTTCATCGAAGGTGTCTCCGTCACTGGGGGGCCAAAAATCGTTACTCACTGCCTCAGGCGGTATTCGTCTACTAAAACGGTCATTCTCCGAAATTTTTGCATAATGCTTGTCTTTACTATGCTCTTTAATAAATTCTTCCGCTGCAATACGTGTGGGGAATTTCTTATACCTCGCTCCTTGGAATCCCTTGACTTGCTCCTCGCATTTTGACCTGTTTTTAAAACAAAATTAACTTTAATATGTGAAACAAGTTCGCCATACCATTCAGAACGACCCGAAAGTGACTAAAAACATGAAAATTGGGGCTGGGGCCCATTTTGCTCCAGTGATACTAAAGATTGGTTTACGTAGCATAGGTACTCAAGTGATAGGAAATTGCTTTACAAGTTCAAAATTAATTTTATAAAACGACAGCCACACAAAAATAGTGGCCTGACATTTGAAGTAATTAGCTTTCGATAGGACGAGCGCCGATACATCATAGAATTTTTTTTGAATAATAAAGTTTTCATACAACTTTTGCTGGGTCCTTCTGAATACGATTACCCATAAAGTCGAATTCGGCTTTATTTCTTTACACTACCAATTATTATAAACTCCAACTTCGCGTCCAATCGCAACTGCATAAAATGACATTATTCGATTTTGAAGTATATTGATAGAGCATTTAAATAGTTGCATTTGGAAAGCAAAAGAACAAAGAAAAATGTAAACAAATTAAACAGCTGGTAGAAAATAAACGGTTGTCATACAACGTACCAAAATGGGGCATATACGGTAGCCAGGGTTTGACTTTGCCTCGAAATACTTAAAAAACTGTCTCTACTGAAGTAATTTTGTTCGTTATACACAGCAAAAAAAATTCAATTCAGTCGGAATGTGAGAGTATATTTTCAAAGGTTAACTCCGCTAACCCAGAATATTACTCATAAAATTTTAATCTTTAAAAACTGGAGTTTATTATTTAACCTCATTTTAAACTTGTGTACAATTTGATGCAACTTTTCTAATTACCAAAAAATTCAACCATAATAAGAAAACGTCAACAAAACATCAACTGTTTGACAGACGGAAGATGGGGCAATTGAGCAATTTTTTTAATTTTTTCCCGGAGGCCCATATTTCCCGAGTTATGGCCCTTCAAAGTTCAAATATGTAACATGTTCGGTTCGAATAAAGTTTCCGTAACGTCGAAATCTGATCAGCTGTTTTGATAGAACAGGTCAAAATGAACAAAAAAAAAATAATTAAACATTTTTGATATCTCGCTTAGTTTTCGAGATATTCGAAAATTAAAAATTTAATTAACGGTAAGTAATTTTGCAATTATTTTTCTTTGTCCCCTTTTCCACTGGCAAATATTTCTTTGCCAAATTTTTTCTTTTCTGTTTTGGTATTTTCGAATGCTTTTCAACTCACATATGTTTCTTTGCCAAATTTTGCGAATCAAAATACAAAAGAACGAAAGAAACGTCAAAACTGTTCACATTTTAAAGAATTTTCCTAAGAAGTATAAATAATTTAAAATCGGTGTAAAAATGGTAGTTTATAAATTAAATTTCATTTGTTTACTTCAACAATCACTACAATCCACAGGTTTGTAAACAAAAACCGACTGTGTCAGTAAAAACGAATAGGTTAAAAACGATATGTCAATTAAATTTGTTTCAACGAAAATAACAAAGCAGAATTTGCGAGAACAGCAAATATGAACTGAAAAAGATTTGTTTCTCTTCCTCCCACCCCTTTCGCCAACAAACTCAAGAATTTGCAAAGAAATATTTGCTAGTCGAAAAGGGGACTTTGTAAAGCGCATCAAGCGCATCAAAAAAACCCAAAAAAATTAAATAAACTTTTTTGATATCTCGCTTAGATTTCGAGATATTCCAATAGTAAATTTTATTAAAAGGTGAAAAAATGGATACAAATTGTTTTTTTTACAAATCACCTATAATAAAGCAAACACGCAAACTTTTTAAAAAGTTGGCAACCTTCTGCTTAAAGTCCGTTAATTCCCGGAACTTGTTATCTTAAAGCTTGAAAAGTTGAAAATGAAGTTACAAGAATTACGGAATTATTTAATTATAATATTCAAGTTCCGGTGCCCGCTAATACAATTCCCCTTTTAGTAGAATGTGGTTTAATAGAAATTCAAAGCTTGCGAAGTACAATAATATCGATGGGTGGATGTGGATGTAAATTATACTTACACCCAATTCATACGATGACTTTTACGACGTCGTTTTTCCTTAATTTCTTTTTAAAGCAACTTCCAAAAATCATGTGTGTGCATACGATGATTTTTACTTGCATGTCTTTTTTTGCAGGCAGAGTTGATTGTTATTGTTTAATCGGTTAATATGCTTTAGTAGATTATTCGCATCAAGAAATACATATGTCTGTATACAAAAATTATTTGAATTAATTGAAACCAATTTACGCCTAAATATTAAATAAAAATTCATTATTCCGCATTTTTACTTTTACTATTCGAAAAATTTTGTTTCTTCCCAAGTTCTGTAGTCAATTCTAAAATATATTTTTCTTAATGCCACCTGGCTACTTCAAAGTACGAAAATGAATAAAACGTATCAAGAAAAAAAGAAATTAGTATAAAGAGGAATATGAAAAAAGACACGAAAAACAGAAACCGAGTCTTTTTGTTTACCCCTCTTGCTTCTCTACACCGTTCGCCTATATGTAAAAAGAGACGTTGCAAACGTAACGTCGTAAAAGTCATCGTATGAATCGCGTGTTAGTTTTAATAATAACTCATAGTAAAATTATGTTTGTTAATAGATGCGTCTCGGAAAATAAGCAAAAAAAATTGTGCGGTTATAAAGTAAGCATAAGAACTGGGACTTTTTTTGCAAAGTCGCACCTGTCGATCTACCAAACATTGCTGTTCAGCTTTATGTGGGTCAAAAATACCTCTGTCAAATATTTATATGTGCAAAATAATTTTTTTTTTCCTTCTGAAAACTAACTGTAATTTAATGTAATTAATTTTTTTTCGATAATATCCCTCTCTCTTTATCATATACTTTTTTTTTTTGGACTTTATTTGTAGTCCCGTTATCTACGATTATCGCTGTAAGTTTGCATTTCAATAGAAAATAATTATATGTGCAGACACGTTCCGGACACTTTAAAGTGAACAACTCTATTTTTCTCGGGTGTTTAGTATAAAATATCTTTCTGTACGTGAGTAAAGTGATCGTTACGAATATATTCTAAGAAACGTTTTATTCACAGTTTTCTTTCCAGTTGAACATGCTACGTGGAAGTGAACTTACGGATGAGGAGCGCGGAAAAATTGTTGGAATGAGACTTGCAGTTAAAGGAATTGCCAAGATTGCAGGTGCGGTAAATCGGCATCGCAATACAGTTTTAAATTTCCTCAAAGACCCCGAAAACTATGATTGTATTAAGAGCAGTGGACGCATCCCAACTGTAGACCAGGGGACTAAGCGGCGCATTCGGCATTTAGCAGCTAATGAGAGTATGAGTTGTAGGGAAATGAAAGTGGAATTGGGTCTAAATGTAATGAGACTGCGTGTCCAGCAACTGCTAAAAGACGATATAGTAGGTCTTCGGTACCAAAGCAAAATGGCAAAACCACGCTTAACCTAGCGCCATAAAAATGCGCGTATTGATTTTGCAGAAAAGTACAAGTTTTGGGAGGACGAATTTGAAATCTTTATATTTAGTGATGAGAAAAAGTTTAATTTGGATGGACCTGATGGTCACCATAAATATTGGAGAGATTTACGACATCCTCGGCAAACGTGCTACAAGCGAAACCACGGTGGTGGATCTATTATGATATGGGCTGCATTTGGAGCACGAAGGAAGTCAGAAATATGCTTTGTCCCAACTAAAATGAATGCGGAAGCATACGTTGATCTGTTGGACAGCAATTTAATTGACTTTGCTGGCGAATTATATGGAGATAACTGGACTTTTCAACAAGACAACGCCCCGATCCACATTGCTCGGCTCACAAGGGACTTTTTTAAGTCCCGAAATATTCCATTACTGGAGTGGCCAGCCATAAGTCCCGATATCAACCCAATTGGAGACCTCTGGGGTATACTTTCCGCTAAGGTGTTTTCAAAGTCGAAGCAATTTACGACGCTTAAAGAACTAAAACTAGCAATATTGGCGGAATGGGAGAGAATTGACATGTCCACTTTAAGCAACTTAGTGAGTTCTATGCCACGCAGGATACAACATGTTCTTATACACAATATCATATTAATTACATTTTAATTGGATAAGAATAAGAATAAGAATTAAATTTAAGTTTAATTTTTGCATATATAAATATTTTCTATGAAGAATATATCAAACACTCTGTTTGTTCTAAAAAAGAAATGAAAAAATATGTTTTCTTATAATTTTAAAGAACACGTAAATATAAACTAATATAAATAAATAAATAAATGGTTTCCCATTACATCCCATGAAGGGACTGGGGAGAACTTCTCACAATCACTGAGCTGTGCGCTTTCCAGTTTTCACTCACTGATTGGGACCTACAGTTTTACACCGATTCCGAACGGTAATTGGAGAAGCTTTTTCATGGCTATATACTCGATAGTGTCGCCGTCACTATGCGAGGTGACCGCCGCCGAAAGAATTTTTTTTTTTGAAGGTGGTCAGAGCCGAGTTCGAACCCAGGATCTCATGTACAAGAGCCGCGCACACTAACCCCTGCACCACCGACGGCTAATATATAAAATAAAAATCAAAAAAGTTTAGTTTTCAAAGCTCCAACTCAACATGATACATTGGACATACATATAAATATTTGACAGGGGTACACCCTTCAGTAGAATTATGGATGAGGCTATGATCGACGGATTCCAGACCGCAGTAGACTGGAATAGCTTCTGTATAGCAGTTGTGGTTTACGGGTCATTCCAGACATTTCAAATTTTTTTTTGGTGGCTACGACAAGTCTGAAAAATTTCGATTAAGCTTGAGTTTTTAAAAATAAAAAAATTAATGTGAGTCCGATCACAGGGGAGATGTGTAAACATCTAGTAATGAAATTTTTTTTATGTTGGAAGTACTTATGCTTTTAGTATAGGTTTTTAATTAATCAATTAAAAGTATCAAAACTTTCAATATTGTAAATACATAGGAATTTGCTGGTTTTTGTTTGTTTTATTTAACTTATTTGGTTAGTAAATGGGCACACTGCAGTATATATGTACTGCATTAAAAATTACAGTAAGCAGTAAATTTACTGATTACTGAAAAAATTCAGTAAATTTTTACTGATAATGAAATTTAATTTGCATTACCAGTAAAATCATAGGCCGTATTCATAATAATCAGTAATCGGGCATTACTGATTACTGAAAATTCAATGCACCTCATCATAATCATGTAGGCACTTTATAAAAATTGCTGAAAAAATTGTTAGTAATCAGTAAAAATTTACTAGTTAAAGAATTATTTTTACTGAAATTTTAGTACTACTGCAAAGTGCCCATCTATGGTAAATCCCTTAAGTACAAATAGTTAATATTGGCTTATGGTAACTAAAATAAGATACATATTTAAATTTTTGACTCGATTGTATTTAAAATTCTAGGGAAAACTGCATCTATAGTAGTGGAATTGTTAGTTGTGGGGGTTTGTGGAGAATTGCTCATATGCAAGTGGAAAACGTCAAATAAAAATTTTGATAAAGCTTGCGACTGTGGGTTTGCAAAATTTGTATTAAAATCTCCACCCATATCAATTGGCATGAGATGGAGATTGTTACCCAATTGTCGTGCACCAGCTTCAGTGTAAGGCAACAGTACGTAATGAAGATATGTTATAATCTTAATTTATATTGGAATCTAATATAAATTTTATTAGAATTAACATTACCTCCATTCAGCTTTGATACACTTTGTGTTGTTTTATGTTCTGAGTTATAATTTTTTTGGTGTTTTGTAAAATATTTTATTATTTTGTATTTGTTGCGGTTGACAAGTTATTAATCAGCTGTTTACTGAAATGTAATACATGTAGTTATTTTACAGCAATAATTTTCGAAAATTAGTTGCTACTATTGCACACTAGATGGTGCTTATATGCAGCTGTTAAGTATGAATGACAATCTCAAAGACGAAGAAGACTTATAGTTTGACAAGTTTAGCTTTTAGTTTTCCTTATTTTGCTTTGTTTTAGTAAATTTCTTATTAAAAGTGCAAAAAATCTTTTTAAAAGTTATTAAAATTAAATGTTTTTGTATTAATTTTATTTATTTGTTTTCATTTGCCTACGATAACATAATGTACGACAATTAGTGAAAATTAGTCGCTACTATTGCACACTAGATGGTGTTGAGTATATTGTATGCAGCGTATGAGTACACTAAAACACTAATACATAGCTCACACCGATTTGATAACGCTTCACGATTGGTTAGTCCCAATCCACACACGGAATCTTTTGTCGCCGGAGACACGAGTTCGTGGGAGAGAGAGGGACGACGTAAGTACCCCTCTTCTTATTTCTCGCCTCCCTCTCCCACGAACTCGTGTCTCCGGCGACAAAAGATTCCGTGTGTGGATTGGGACTTAACGATTACATCGCACATCTGACTCTAAATTTGTGATTGTATTGTGAAAAAGATTTTTACCCCCACCGTATAGATGTTTACACATCAAAAAGTAACGAAAATTTCATGAACGGAAAATATCGCTCACTTTTGATTTGCTTGGTACTCAGCTCTTTACGCAAATTTCGCAAACAAAATCAATTTCAAGGTTGTTACACCAAAGTTATTTCGTACGAAAACAACTGTTTGTGTCCGGAATTTGGGCATTTTGATAATTTTAACAAATTAACAAACCACATGAGTTAAAAAAAATGGAGTGTGAAGAAGAATTACTAATTAAATATTTGCAATTTAGAGATAAATGCAAGGTTTAGAGATAAATGAAAAATTTCGCAATGGCATAAACGACATTGATTTCCGTTTACATCAGGATGCGAAATAATGTAATTTCCCTGCCATAAGTTTTAGCTATCGTAAATGAATTCCAACCCCTGACAATGCTACGTAATCGTACAAGGCTGTGTAGGGTGGAAAACAAAAAATACAAATCAGTTGAAGAAAAGAAAAAAAATTGGTGGAAAATTTCCTAGTTTTCGCAGCTGTCGTTTTTTATGGAAATAGTTAACATTTGCTTTATCACTTTGTTACAAATACTAAACGGAACGTAGTATTTCGGAAGCTAAATGAGAAGTTACCTAGAATTCTTCATTTGAAAGTTTTAAAGATAAACAATTCAATAAAATAAAAACAAATCTTTCAGTCGCTCGTCCCAACCATTGTAAAACGAGTTTATTTGTTGTCCTCACGCGAAGCTGTGCCGTTTTCCCACTTTCAGTTTTATTTATATATGAGTATTTATTTTCCTGCTCTCGATCGATTGTGCTGTTACAAAGTGGTTAAGCGTTCTCATCCCAAACAAATATTGTTTACACAACCGTAATCGGTTGCATATAAAAGAAATCAATAAATAAAAATTATGTAAATTATAATCACTAAACTCTTCGTGCGTTCGGGTCGAGTAATGTAGTGAGTTTGTTGTTTTTGATGGTTCTTATACTGGGGTAGCTGCCTTCAAGAGCAAAACGGCCAACAGCTATCAGCAACTAGCTGTTCGTATCCTTTTGTGATTTTGTGCCGCTGTTACTTCCGTACAAACACACATTCTACATACTAGGCAATGCATTTGGACGCTGTCGATAGTCACATGAACAATAAACCAAGCTGTTGCGATAATTGGATTTGTTTACCTTTAACCAAGTAAGTAGGGTGTGATTCCCATCCACAATCTTTATTTTTAACTTCTAAGGGTGTGCCATACACTAACAACCAATATTTTTCAACCTTTGTAACTATATTAAAAAGAGTATGTTTCACAATTTGATTAGCCCACATTGTTTGGGCTTTTCGAAATCCAAAACCGTAGAGTGCCGAAACAAGAAACAGTGAACTGTTAACATTTCCTTGTAATCTCCTTACGATCACTCTGGTTGGGATGTAAGGCAACGTCATTCTGTATCAGATAACCTTTATTTAAAACTATACTACTATTCATGCAAACTCTGTCAAAATTCTTAGAGCCGGGGGCAAGGCCGGCTCTAAAAATCACAAGCGGGGTGTGAATATCAAAAAATCGAGAAAAATATAAGAGCATAACAAATTAAATTACAAACAATTCTGGCAGTGGGGAGAGTGTCCAAAGCATAATGAAGTTAGATTTAGCGAAAAACTTCATGGCTTTCTAAAAACAAATTAAGAAAATACTGAAAGGGATGATTGGTACCTTTTCTTGTTGTTGACAAAAGTCTAAAACAGCCGGTAAGAAAATTGGCATTTTGATTTTTTATTTCAATATCTATGAAACTGGACTTTATCTGGTCACTCAACACTGCCGGTACATCTGCACAGAGTATAAACAACCGATACTGCGCGTGAGGAAGACATCGCAACGATGGATACTCAATAATAACTAAAACTAAATAAATAAATAAATATTGAGGTTCTCCATGAATCCGACTTATTCTGCAAGACGAGAGTGCCTTTTCACAAAGCGCAGCTACTAAAGATTTTAGGCCTGTAAGCCTGTCAGCGTACACTTGGTGGCGAGTATTGATGTAAGATGTTGATGTATTCTTGTGCACAGTATAAGTACAGCAAGAGCAGACCTACAGTGACAGCGCTGCACAAATTTACCTTACTTTACTTTTATTGACTTTTCTACTGAGGTCTGATGGCTTACACATATTAATTAAACAAACAAATTTCTACACATTCATCTTACTGGTTCTATCCTTCGCTTTTTCTTGCCCGTTGGTAACACCAAGGATACGGAATGATTCTTCAGTTTGTCATTTCCTGCGGAATCTTGATCGTCGTCTTTCCCTGCTTCCATCGAGTACGTCATCGAAACCTTTACGGACTGGTTCATCTTCATGCTAGCCAGCGCAATTGTCCTAATTTGATTCGCCCAGCTATGTCTATCTTTTAATATATTGTACAGCTTATGGTTCCAAAGACGTCGTTTGTTCTTAAACTGCTTTCTGAGCTCAAAATATCATCTCTTTGCTAGCACAATCTCCCTAACTCGACCTGTACCAGGTATGTTAAAATAGGCACACTTCAAAGGGGGTATTTTCTCCACTTCTGTGAAAACTTGCGCTGAGCGGAATTCTGGTCAATCTCGAAAACGCGGGTAATAGGTATAAGGGCCAAGTATCCCAGTATCTTAAGGGACAATCTCCATGGTCGCTTACGGACTTAGGGCTGATGCCGATGAAATGGGGGCGATGTCTTAGCTGGTATTTTGTTTTACCGTAAGTTATAAAATACACATCGTGGAATCTATCACAATAAACGGTTCTGAAATTAAACTTCCAGAGTGTGCCATATTCATGTGTGTTATTTTGGACAGCTGGATTAGTTTCATGCCCAACATAATGGAAAGGGCAAAAAAGGACACGATAGACCTATAGACTTGTAAGAGGGCTAGAGGTTGTAACTTTGGACATTCTCCTACGAATGTGCACCGGATTTATAAAGCAGTGGCGGATATCATGGGATATCAGATGCTTGAGAAACCCGCATATTGTCTACTACCGACTATGATTCAAAGATTGGTACCACTCGCACTGATGCACTGACTGTTGTGGTATATTTGTTGCCGGTAGACAGACAGACATAGTCAGAGCGGGTCGTGGAACTGTGCTGAAAGGTACAACAAACATTCCTGCATTTGTCGACTTCTCGAAATACCACACGCTCATACTGGAAAGGAATTCTTCGAACAAAGGAAATCCTGGTATGGAGGGTAGTAGGGTATATGTTCTACTCTAGTTAACTACGGTTGTCTCCTTCTCGTGGACACCCTTACTATTGTAGGTTGTATCAGGGGTATATTTTAGCTATTAGCAAAGTGACTGGCTGGCTCAAGGATAATAGTCCGTCAGTCATTGTGGTCAAAGTCTTTTCTGACAGCCAGGGGGTAATCAAGTCCCTGGAATCAGTGTTCCTGAACTCAACATCTGCCCAAGACTGCCGTAGGTCTATCAACGAAATTGTCCTGTTGCATTATAAAAGAAAAAATGGTTTCCCATTACATCCCATGAAGAAATTGGGGAGAGCTTCTCACAACCAGTGAGCTGTGCGCTTTCTAGTTTTGAAATTCACTGATTATCACATAGAGTTTTTACACCGATTCGGAACGGTATTTTAAGAAGCTTTTTCTTGGCTCAATACTCGATAGTGTCGCCATCACTAGCGAGGTGACCGCCGCCGAAAGAAATTTAAGGTGGTCAAAACATTGATCAAACCCAGGATCTCGTGTGCAAGAGGCGCGCACACTAACCATTGCACCACCGACGGCCACAAGGGCTGAAGAGCAGGCTAGAATATAGACTACGTTACAGGTTCTACAGGAATTCGAACGTGTTGCCCATTGCGACTGGAGGCATATCCTGCTTGAACGCGACTACATAATGGCGCCTGAGAGCTAGACCAATGGCACAGATTGTTCCTGAAAAGAACAATGGAGAGCAGAAGGTCCTTGAACCTTCTGTCTCTATCTAGGCCTAAGGCACGAATGCTTGTTTCAGTTTAGACGGCACACTGCCTGATTGGTATATGTACATCCTAAAAGTCTTCTGTAGAAGCTGCAGCGGTGAGGAAGAATCCACTGAACACTTTCTCTGCGCGTGCCCATCACTAGCCGGCAGGAGAAGGTCTACTATGACAGCCTACCTATTTAGGGACCTGACACAATTATCTCTGGTAGGCGTAGACAAGATATTGCGCTTGTTGGAGCAAACTACATGATTAGCCTATGGTATCACAATGGATTAATAAGGCTTAATTGAGTCGTTCATTCAATGTCCTTAAGTCGTCTTTACTTCGGAATTATCTTTCTCGGATCTCAATTATCCTAAGGGGTTTCACTGGACTTTATGTGGAGATCTTCCCTAAACTTCCATCGAATTTATACTATTTTACAAAACACATTTTGTAGGAATTGTGAGTTAGTAGTGCCAATGTCCTGCCGTCATGACTGAGGAGAGTTTGAAGCGTTAACATACATAACTCTGTTAACATATTAAAAAATTGTGTGGAATATTATTTGCAGTCGATCGTATATTTGCAGACTACACCGTCTTGGCCCAAGTGTTATCGTATTCGCACAGTGGGGCAAAGTAAATTTAGTATGTAGGTATATGTACATACGTATGCAAATTTAAATCGATATAAGTTAGAAAACAAGGAATTCTCTGGTGTTGTCACATATTTTGTTGGATAGGTCTTTGCAAATATTTTCAGAATTTGAAATCAAAATATGCAGTAAAATATCATTGTGTGAAAACGAGGGATTTTTTCGTGTTCTCACATCCCTCACTCGAAAGCTTCTCGCAAACACTTTCAAACAGAAACGAAGAATTTCCATCTGTTCTCACATACCACATTGGAATTTGTGTGTGAACAGCTATCCAACGAGATATGTGAGAATACGGAAATATTTCTTACTACCAAACTCTTTTTGCACATTTTGGTTTCAGATTCTGAAAGTGTTTATAGAGTTTTCCAACGATTTCTGTGAGAACACGAAATAATTCCTTATTCTCGCGAAAGGTTTTTTGGAGGTTTGAATGTAAATGAGGATTTATTTTTTCCTCCAAACTCTTCTTGTACATTTAGATTTTAGATTCTGAAAGTGTTTGGAAAGAGATTTCCAAAGAGGTATAGGAAAACGCATCCCTTGGTTTCCAAAATGAACGAAATTATTTTTGCGAGTCTAAAAGTAGATAACTTCAGTTTCTAAGAGTGTTTGCGAATTTCTTTCCAACAACGTGAGAATTCGTCGTTTTCTAATCTACATCGATTTAAACTTTCATATACTTAATTAATTTTGGCCCACTGTGCTACAACAAGTAATATTTTTTCGATAGTGCCTATATATTATTCCGACCGGTTACAAAAAATATTTCATTAAACACACCAGTTTTCAATATGCTAACAGTGTTATATTAACGCTTTAACAGACCTATGCCAGGTGTTGTGGTTCGAGTCTTTGTTAGTTAGATTCGGAATATATCTTCACACAAATGCTTCTATTTGTTGGGTCTCTTGTTTTAGCATTTCTTTAAGCGTATCCAAAACGTCGCTGTGACTTCACATTAAGAGTATTCATAACACGAAGTTACTTTGATTTTGGATTCTTGACGTGCCAACTGAGTCTAATATTAAATTCAATACCAACATATTATCCACTCAAGATTTGCAACGAGGCTGTAGTTATTAAAATCACTTTTGACGGTACTCCAATTGAAGTCAAAGCCTTTAAGGAAAATATTAATCTTGATTGTGTCCGACTGTTGTAGTTTTTCATTATAAGAAGTACGATAATTATAAACTGAATCCGATAATTATAAACACTATAACTGCCGTAAATCTTTATCGATCACCGCGAAAATTTGTCAGTGACTATTTTTTGTCAATATTGGGTTTTATGGTTGAAAATTGGCATTTTGACCACGCCCCTCTATCGTACCTCCCATTCAAATCGACACATTTAGCACGAAATCATATTTCTTTCAAACCTTTCTTATGTGCGTGAAGATAAATTCGAATTTAACTAGCAAAGACACAAACCACTTTCGTTTGCAGAGCGCTGTTATTACGTTAACAGATATCTGTTAATGTACTAGAAAGGGAAGTATATTGAAATAAGCAAGGTTTTGGAGAATTAAATTAATAAAAAAATAGGAAACTGACAAATCGTATAAAAAAACATTACGAGCTTTCAGTATTAGTGGCACAAATCTTGAACGGCTTATCAGCGAGCATTATATTTTAGTTCAGTGTATATAATTTTAGAAAGGACATTGAGCCCAAATCAAGGATTCTTCCCCAACTAACTGAATATTTAACAATAGGTAGGAGTATGTTCTTTTGGGTTATATTACTCCGAGGTTTCAGACGAATTTGAGAATACAATAATTTTGGGCGTTTTCTTTTAAGCACTTTACACTACTTTTGAACACTACACTGTGTCCAAACCAAGGACTCTTGGCGGACAAGGCTTCCACCAGATTAAAGCCCCTCGCTAGTGCTTTCCCAATTTACCTCCCTTATATTTCAGAGGAATTTCAGAACAGCGATGTATGGAATTTAGTATTGTCCCATGTATTAACAATTTCGCCCACTGTGTCCAAATTAAAAAAACCTCGCGATCTAAATTTATGCCGGACGTTAGCACATCACTAGTGCTTTCCCAATTGATATTAACCACGATTGTAGCGAACTCGAGAACAAACTTATTTGACATTTTATATTGGCCCATGTGTTAACATTTTCGCCCACTGTGTCCAAATTAAGAAAACCTCGCGATTTAAATTTACGCCAGGCGTTAGCACATCACTAGTGCTTTCCAAATTGATATTAACTATGACCGTAGCGAACTCGAGAACAAACTTATTTGAAGTTTTATATTGGACCATGCATTAACATTTTCGCCCACTGTGTCCAAATTAAGAAAACCTCGCGATTTAAATTCATGCCAGGCGTTAGCACATCACTAGTGCTTTCCAAAATGATATTAACTATGATTGTAGCGAACTCGAGAACAAACTTATTTGAAATTTTATATTGGCCCATGCATTAACATTTTCGCCCACTGTGTCCAAATTAAGAAAACCTCGCGATTTGAATTTATGCCAGGCGTTAGCACATCACTAGTGCTTTCCAAAATGCTATTAACTCTGATTGTAGCGAACTCGAGGACAAACTTATTTGAAATTTTATATTGGCCCATGCATTAACATTTTCGCCCACTGTGTCCAAATTAAGAAAACCTCGCGATTTAAATTTATGCCAGGCGTTAGCACATCAATAGTGCTTCCCAAAATGATATTAACTATGATTGTAGCGAACTCGAGAACAAACTTATTTGAAATTTTATATTTATAACATTTTCGCCCACTGTGTCCAAATTAAGAAAACCTCGCGATTTAAATTTATGCCAGGCGTTAGCACATCACTAGTGCTTTCCAAAATGATATTAACTATGATTGTAGCGAACTCGAGAACAAACTTATTTGAAATTTTGTATTGGGCCTTGTACTAACATTTTCGCCCACTGTGTCCAAATTAAGAAAACCTCGCGATTTAAATTTACGCCAGGCGTTAGCACATCACTAGTGCTTTCCAAAATGATATTAACTATGATTGTAGCGAACTCGAGAACAAACTTATTTGAAATTTTATATTGGCCCATGCATTAACATTTTCGCCCACTGTGTCCAAATTAAGAAAACCTCGCGATTTAAATTTATGCCAGGCGTTAGCACATCACTAGTGCTTTCCAAATTGATATTAACTATGATTGTAGCGAACTCGAGAACAAACTTTTTTGAAATTTTATATTGGCCCATGCATTAACATTTTCGCCCACTGTGTCCAAATTAAGAAAACCTCGCGATTTAAATTTATGCCAGGCGTTAGCACATCACTAGTGCATAGTTTAATAAGTTTGTTCTCGAGTTCGCTACAATCATAGTTAATATCATTTTGGAAAGCACTAGTGATGTGCTAACGCCTGGCATAAATTTAAATCGCGAGGTTTTCTTAATTTGGACACAG